>CM021101.1:394490820-394618162 GCA_007115665.2 Sequoiadendron giganteum | reverse complement strand
CTCTCTCTCTCTCTCTCTCTTAAAATTCTCCCTCCCTCTAAACAAATACATAAATACATACATACAAGAATAATACATATGTACATATAATACTACATACATACAAGCATACATGTACATGTGCAAATACAATCTTACATACATATAGGCATACACACATACATGCATTGATACATACATACATACATACATACAAGCATGCATACATACATACATACATGACATACAAGCATACATGTACATACAAACATACAAATATATAAACATACATTCAATAGAGTATAATTTAACATAAAGCAAGACATAATTTGAGCGTTTTATACTGCGCTCGTGTTATGTCTTGCTAGACATATCCCGCACAAACAAAAAAAACCATGTCAAAACTAAGATATAACGCAAGTGCATTATAGCGCGCTTACGTCATATCTTTCTTTGGGAATCCCTAAGCCTTGGGCTTGGTATTTGCATTGGAATACCAACCCAAAGGCTTGGAGGGCCTTCCCAACGACCAAAGATGTGTTTTTGCACTTTCTACAATATTTCACATCATCGGGTTTGTGCTCACCATCAAGATTGTACGTGTTTCATTATCAAACAAATTGAACACCTAGGTAATGTTAGGCTCTCTCTTAGCTATCCAACGATGTAATTTTTTTCACTTTTTGACAATGTTAAGCCTTTCATCTATAATTTATTTTGTTTGTGTGTCTCTTTTTTGGCAAAAAATTGTGTTTGGTGTTTTTTTTGTTATAAATTAATCGTTCATCAAAATTTCAAATAAATTACATTTTTAGAAACTAGACTCCATTCTACAAAATTTCTTTAAAAAATAAAATTTCAATTAGTTTCCAAAATTTGTAGGGGTAGCATGGCCAAAATTATGTTTTTTAGGAAGTGTCCACTTTGAAAATTAGTAATTAATTAAATATTCATTAAAAAAATTATCAAAATTTTTTTGCATCAACTACATACTATTAGTTAATTTCTCACTGAAGTGATTTTGAAAATGCTAGAAAAAAATTCACCTACTAGGTATGCACAAAAGTTGCTATGTTATGTTTTTCTGACAAAAACAACACCAATTTTTGTGCATCCCTCTTTTGAACGCCTTAACCTCAACCATTTTCAAAATAGACTAGTAGTTTAGAAAGTAGACTCAGAGCACTATAATCCTTGTTTTTATTGCATCTCAAAATTTTGAGCATAACTATCCTCAATTTCACGTCCAAGGTCAGTATTTCCTAATTTCAGATAATAAAAATAAAATAAAAAGTGGCCACTTAAGCCCCCTTTTTGGCCCCCCATATTTTTGCACTTACCCATATAGCATGTTTCATTTACATTTTATTCATCTCAGCTATATTTCTTCATTATATACAATTGTAATTGCATTCCATTTCTCTCATTTCATATGTAGATGTACAAAGAAATACAAATGTTCTATATTAGTCCATGTCTTTTTCTCATGACTATTAGTAATCATGCATACTATTTTTAATTACAAATGATGGACACTAGCAACAAAAAAAGTTAAACTAAACCCTATCATAAAAGAATAAAAAGTTGTAAAATAAGTCGAGATTACTATTCTCATCATAAAGAGGAAATTAGTGCTTGTCATCACTTGAAAAACATAGAGAAACAAAGACTAAATGAAACAGATACTATGCCATCATTGAACAACAATAGAAATTTCATGGCCGCATCAAACAAATTCCAACACAGAATAGATGCACTATCAAACTTACAAACATGCACTATGTGTAAGTAACTAGCACCCTAACATGCTTGTTCATTCGTTAAATAGTAATTGTATTTGTAAACAATGTTTCAATGAGAAAGGTGTTCATCGATTTTGATCACTTAATAATATGGACCTAGGAGAACAACCTCCTATGTTGTAAAAGCTCACTCAAGTAGAAGAGAAGCTCATAGCAAGAGTAAACCCAATATTATAGGTAACCTACGCTCGTGGGGGGGAAATATAAATACAATGGCCACACAATTAGCTTCCCACAAGACATAAAAACTATTGTAAAAGTACTTCCACATAGAATTAGAGACCTAGATGTCTTGATAGTTCAAGGATTGCATACACAAGGAAACTATTATGACAGTTATGTAAGTAGGAGTCTTATTAGAGATGTATTGCAATACAAGGTCAAATATGACCCATACTATAGCAAGGTTGAAATAAATGCATCCTATCTATAACAAGTCCCTAAAAAATTTACACACATTTCAAACATGCTTCACACCATAGAATTTACCAAAGAAATAGTGGTCCCAAACAACAAATCTGATGCTAACGATCAACAGGCTCAAGATGCATCAACATACACATCATCATTTATGGTAAGGCTACCAAGTAGATTTCATGAGCCAAAAATCATTGAATAAACACTATAAATTGAACACCCAACAAATAACACTATTGATTGGCCTAAAATAACCTCTTCTCCAATAAATGAATACAATACTAAAGTCCTCTTTGATATGGAATTTCCCACTCTTTCCAGATGGAAATGCACTACAAATACAAGCATGAATTAAGGAAGTAAAAATGCATGAATATGCATTACATTTAATGCGATTTCATGACCAAAGATTTGGAAGGCATCCAAGGTTTTGATATTTTATCTCCAGCCTTATGATGTGTCACTGTAGCCAAGGACTTGAAATGGTTTTCTTTTAAAAAATGTAGAAGAAAATATACCAGCCACTATTGAAACCTTCATACACACTTGAAACATCTTCCTAACAAATAGTTAGCTAAGCAAATTATGCATTTTAGATCTACTATGGGAGGGACAAGACCATATTGGAACAAGTGTCATGTTGAGCTATCAAAAATTATAAACTAGATAGGGTCACACACTCTATTCTTCACATTAAATGCAACAAATACAAAATGCCCAGATTTGCAACAACTAATCTCGAATGACATAAGATTTATAATGCAATCAAATAAAATTCACATAGATAACATAATCAATAACCCCCATACCATATCCCTATATCTACATCAATGATTCACAATATTTCATGAGGTCATTAAGAAGCTCCTTTATACAAAAGAATATTGGTATAGGTACAAATGGAAACATCGAGGGACCACACATTTCATGGATTCCTTTATCTTGAGAATGCTTCAAACATGGAAAAAATTGATTGGAAAGATAGCTTGGAAGTGGAAAGAGTAAGAAAATTCTTTGATGCATATGTCATTGCTCGGAACCCTCATACTATATCTCACAACACCACAATATATTGATCTCCACTTGATTATCCATGTTTGTTAAAAACAACTGAGATCTTTAGTACAAATCCCTCTAACGACTATGAGGAGTTAATTAATTGTGTCCAAAGGCACATAAAATGCATCAAGGGAACATGCCTATGTAAGAAGGGGAAAAAATATAATGTCAATACAAAGCTCCATGGAAAGAACAAATTATCTCTACATTATCATGTGGCAATGTTGGTAAAAAAAATGAACTGGCAAGAAATGATGATAGATTAAACATACATAACCCATAAATGATTTCAATATGGAGAGTTAATATAGATTGCTAACCTATCATCTCACAAATGCTGGTTCTCAAATGCATTGCCAAGTATGTATCAAAAGCAGAGAAAAAATCATAGAGTTGTGTTAATATTCTTACAAGAATAGCTACAAATCAAAAACCTAAAGATGAATATTTAATAGCATATCAAAAATTCATGACAAAACTTGTGGTTGAGAGTGATAGTGGAGCACAAGAAACATATCATATGCTCCAAAAATTGCCCCTTGTCATTTGTAACCGATCATTTATGTCATTGAATGTTGGTCGAAAAGTATTCCACCACTTCATAAGAACAACAAATGACAACAAACTCCAATCTAGCTACATACATTCCTATATGCAATGTACCCTCCACAACTAAAAACAATAACATTACTTTAATATCCAACATCCTTCTCCTATTTTTCTTGTCGCAAAGGATGTAAATGGAAAGAGAGGAAACAAAAATCAATCGTCAATGTTTTCCCAAAGTTCTATACCATTCCAAAGTAGGATTTAGAACATTATGAAACATTTTGTTGGATTGAATTACTCTTATAAAATAATTTTTGTGACATACAGATTTACATAGGCCTTACTAAAGATACAATAATAAAAAATTGGAACCAAATGAATACAAACATATATGATGCATGGCACATCAATCGCGTAATTAAAATGGAAGCAAATAGTGAAGAGGAAGAAGATGGTGGTAATGAGGTCAACACAACAGATACATTACAATTGAATGAATGGGAATTGTTGTCACAAATGGGACTTACTAATAATGTCAATCTAGATGAACTCCAAATACTCAATAGGCATGATTTTGATAACAAAAACAAATGGAATAAACATAGTATAGACCTAGATTTACATGTCACTGCAAGTCACTTCATAAACATGAATAAAATGTGCAACCAAAATGAAGACATGGCCATTAGCTTTGATGTTCCAACTTATACATTATCACCAAAATCAAAAGTAGCACTAGTTCAATAATTACAAACCACTACAAAGATCTTTCCTTAAATAGACCCTTGCATATGATCATTCAAGGAACTATAGGAGCTGGAAAATCATACCTTATTGCTTGCATAAGAAATGCACTTCAAAGTAAACTACCACAACAAAAGATCCAACTGCTTGCTTTAGCTCGCACAAGAATTTTTGCATTTAACATACGTGCATCAACTATACATTCAATGCTTAGGATTCCAATAAAAGAAATGAAACCATTGCAAGGACAAACACTAACAACATTTCAAGAAGAAATGAAACACATAAGGTACATCCTCATAGATGAAATGAGTTTCATAGGACCAAAGCTACTATTAAAGATAGATAGTAGACTATGTGAAGCATTTCCTCAAACACATCTTTGCTTCGATGGTGTATCTATAATTCTAATAGGTGACTTAGCACAACTACCACCTGTCATAGACAAAGCCATCTACGCATCACACTCAAATGCCAAACTGCTACAAGAACAGTTTACTACGATTGTTATATTACAAACAATGTTTCATCAACAAGGTGATGATCCAACTCAAGCACACTTTTGTGAAACATTAAAAAACTTATGCAATGCAAAACCAACAAACCAAGATTGGGAGATATTAATGACCCATAAAAACAAACTACTTACATCTATTGAAAAATAAGAATTTGACAACTCAATTCACCTTTTTTCAACAAATGACTTAGTGAGACTACACAACAAAAAAATGCTAAAACACCTAAACGTTCCAATTGCAATAAGTATTGTGATAAACACAAAAAACAAATCAAACATTGATTCTCAAGATGACCAACTTGAAAAAAAACTCCTATTATACAAAGGCAAACAAATTATGCTAACAACAAACTTATGGACTCAAGCAAGACTTGTAAATGGATCCCTTGGGGATGTTGTTGATATTGTTTACAATCTAGGATTTAAATCACCAAATGTTACAATGTACGTTGTAGTACGAATCGATAACTACATTGGGTCACCATGGAACTAGAATGATCCAAAGGCTATACCTATAATGCCTATACCACTAGGTAATCATAGGCAAATACCATTAACAATGGCATGGGAAATTACTATACATAAATCCCAAGGCCTGACCCTATAAAGAGAAACAATTGATATTGGTAAAATAAAAAGACAATGACTAACATTTAAAGCTATATCAAGAGTAAAATCATTAAATGGATTTTGTATTCAACCAACATTCTCTTTTGAGCGACACTCCAGAGTGAAAAATAATCCATACACAAATATCAAAAGAAAAGAGGAGGACCACTTACAATATTCGCTCTCGCTATGAAAAATGAGGTATACACTTTCCAATCCAATCTCTTTCACTTTAAATTTCAAATTAGATTTACACTATGCAATTGACACAATATTTTCCCCTTGACTAACTCATTCAAACCCTTTTGGTATGTAGGTGGACACTAAGCAAAATAAAACATATTTTCTAAACAACATTTTGAGAATCTCAGTCCAATACTGGTGCAGGAGCACCTATTTGATTTCTTGCCTCCATGAGGCCACTTGTAAATAGTTCTTATATTTTGTGTATTGGGTCTTATAATAAGGTTTATAAAACCATTTTATAGGTTTTTGAGTCTTAGGAAGTCATGTTTGAAGTCATTTGTCAAATAATGTTTAAAGTTGTTCCATTTTGTAAAAATTGTAAACGTTGCTCAAGAAAGTTGTCAAGCAACTTGTCAAAAGTGTCATTAAGGTGTTTTGTCAACAAACTAACCAAAAGGTGGTTGAAAATAGTTAACTTTGGTTGTAAATGTATAATTACACCCTCCAAAACTCGAATTGGGAGGTTGGAGACATTATTTGTGAAGTTTGATAAATGGCAACCTCAAGTTTGGTGTGCATTTTCTGGTTTTTACATTATTTCTAGGTTGAAGTTGTGTTTTGTACGGCCTGGTATGCACTCAAATAATGGAGTATCATATATTTATAGAAATATCTCTATTTCTAATTTCCAATTCTTTTTGTCTCATTGAATTTTATTGAGTTTTGTGGAAGATATGATTATTTTGGTGAGACTGCCTATATTAACAATATTGTGCAGAATTTACAGTCTGAAAGAATGTGATGGTACGGATTTTAAAGTATATATTTTGGGTCTGAAACCAATTTTATGTTTTTCCTATATGAATCTAATTTCATTTGCTTCAAGTCTCATCAAATTTCATTAAGATTTGAATAAGTTATGATCATTTTAGTGAGGGCAGGTTTGAACCCTGTCTAGGGTTTGCAGTTTTGGGAAAAATGAAATAACTTCTTTTGGGCTACCATGGTTATGTTTCCAATGTGACATAGAATGACTAATAGCATGTGTTATACAAAGATTTATTTGGATTATTTTTGAAGGATTGTGAGATATGTTGTTGAATCCTCCTAACTCTGCATCAAATACAAGTTGCAATGGAAAAAATAAGGTGATACAAGGAAGGTGCAAGATTGGTTCCTCCTCAACACCAACTACATGTATGTATAACACTTACTTCTCTACTCAAACTCTATATTTCACAACCAATTCTATTCACACAAAAACAAGTCAACATCAATTGTAAATTTAATTACTTTGTTTATAGAATATCTTCATATAAAATATGAATCAATATATGAACCAATTATATTCCCAACAAATGTATAAAGATGTTAATGGTGGGCACAAACAACAACTCACCCTCCATTATAATTCTAAAAATTAATGGAAAAATCAAGCTATTTATGTAAAATAACATTGACCTCTGTTGATGTTCGGTGTGTTTGTTTAACATGGTTGGGCTTTTCTTCAAGAATAAGTATCTTTTTTTAGAACACTAACATGCAAATCAAGTCAGTGCCTGGAGTCTCTACTGGAACTACGACTGCTTATTATGTATGTATTTTAAACTACAGTCTTAGTTCAATTCATAGAGATTGATTTATCATGAAAAATAACTTAGTTTTGATAAATTGTATTGCAACTTTCTTCTAAGGGATCAAACCATGATGAATTGGACTTTCACCACATCTTGTATGTTTCCCTCTTTGATAATTAATGAAAGGAATTTGTTAATGGTTATATGTTGTTATTTTATTATTTTGATATGATTGAATCTGAATCACATAAAACTATAGATTCATGGTGGACAACGTACCAATCAAAGTGTTCACCAACCAAAAGGCATCTGGGGTACCATATCCAAATAAACAAACCATGGGAGTATTTCCAAGCTTATGGAATGGAAACAACTAGGCAACTCAAGGAGGGCTTGTTAAGATAGATTGGTCACACAATCCATTTGTTCTAGCCTACCACATTTTCAATTTTCATTCAATGGTAGCATCATCAGAAGGAGATATGGAAGGAGTGAGTTCAGAGCAGTACAAATACTATAATTGAAAACATAGACATCCTCTGCCTCCACCAAAATGTACTATAGACATATGAATAAAAAATTTAATATGCTTTTTCTCTTTGTACTCATGGCATCGTCTCATCTGGTTCTCCAAGACAAACATGGCTCCAATTCAATGAGACAAGTGCCAGGGGTTAAGCTATGACTCTCCATATAACTATGAATATAATAAAATATTGCATAGTTCATCTCAAACACCAAAATCCTTGTTTTATAAAATATTGAAACATCTTAGAACAAAAGAAATTTGAAAAGTCTCTATGGTTCTGGTGTTAAGCAACTACAAAAAATATCAAATACACGACAAACATGATATTGAGTGATTTTCAGTTGGTGCTAAGGTTCTCTAAGTTCCTTCCTTTCCTAAGAAGAAATTTTCCTTATAAGCTGAGTGCTAAGATGATGTGAACTTCTTGTTCTTTTTATGTAATTAAAATAAGATGCATTTCGTTATAAAAAGAAACAAAAAAAAAATGATGAAAACAATAAGATTTGTCAAGGAATATACAAGTACCAACAACAAGTGCTACAAGCTTTGATGTAGATTACAAATTCATCTGTTTATTTATTTATTTTTGTTATTGTACTTTGGATAAGGTGCCATAAGGCCAAGTTAAGATGTGACTCAAACCTGTGCTAGGTATGTTAAATTCCCTAGGGTTTACTGCTTGGCCATAGTCATTAGGCAAGTGTATCTGTATAATTCAGTAATTGCACACATAGAATTATTTATCATTCTCTTAGATCAATTTTTCAAATCTAGCATAAATGGTTTACAGTTTGTTTGAAAGGCCTTTCCATGCCAGATAATTTCTATAATGAGATTTTCCAACATATTGTAAGTTATTAAAAAATATTAAAAAAACACATCAATATATGAACCAATTCTATTCCCAACAAGAGACAGGTCATTGTGGTCTTGTTTAGATGGTCTCACCTTATGTGTGGCCTAACACCATCAAGCCACTAATTGTGATGTATGGTTTATGTGAGATGGATATTTTCTCTTGGTTCATGGATTTTTGTATCATGGATTAGTATGTTGCTTTCCGGTGTCCAGATGGATCCAAGTGTGGCCTTGTGATGTGTATTGGTGTGTATGTGAAGAATGTATATTAAATCATGGATATGTGTTTTTGGAGACTTTGTTGGTGGTTGCTTCACCATGTTGGTTTTCATGGATTGACAATGTACTTGGCTAGGTTGATTATGGCACGGGTTACTATTGTTTTTATGTTGAGGTATGGAGTGGTTCAATTTTGGAACCATTGATTATGTGTGATTATATGGAGTTTGTTCTAGGGGTATCTGCAGGCTTCCAGGAGTAAGCCTGACCCTAGGGGGGAGAATGTAACACCCCTTTTTTTTGCTCTTATATTTAGATTACAATGCTTTGTTGTTTTTTAATCGCCATTTATAGAGCGATGTGGATTATATGATGTGATGTTACTCTACTTTGATGTTATCATTTGACATGTCTTTGATTAGTATAATGATTATTTAGAATAACATAGTTATATGCACATGAGTAGAATATATATGTTAGAACTGTTAGTTTTGTGATAGTGTATTGGTGAAGGGGATGAAATTGCATCACTCACTTGCGAGCGCCCTGCGATCCCGCAATTCCCTCTTTACGGTGTTTTTTAATTATGATGTATATATGCATGTTCATTATATGCCATGGTTACAGGTTTGCAGGTACAGGACATCGACTCCACCTGGTTTCACAGGTTTGAGCGTGTTGACCCAATGGTAATATTGATTGGGAGATAGTAGCTAGGATTTGTGTGTCAAGCCTTTACCCTAGTCTTAGTGTGTCATCTGGTTTAGTCGATTTTGCTTGTTTAAAGTTGTTTATTATTGCTTTGAATTATCATGTTATAATGCTTTAAAATGGAATTTAATCATTTAAAGTCGATTATTAGATTAATCTTATTTTAATGTTAGAAGCTTTGAATTAATAAATTTAATTTAATTGATAATTAGTTTAATCCTAGGATTATATTATTTATTGATTAATTAAATTTGTTAATTAAGTTAAATTTGAAAAGGGAAATGTTTTGTAATTATTAAATAATTTAATTTTGAATTTTAGAGGATTTTATGCAAAATGGGTTGTTAGAGATATTTTGAGATTTTTAACATGTGTTAGAAGAAATTAATGAGTTGGTTGGAAAATTTATTCACGAGAGAAGATTTTGGCTTTGAGGGAGGAATTGGAAAGCTTCTTCACGGCAGAAGCATGGGATATTTTGGGTGTTGAAAAAATTGTTTGAAAAGAGTCTTGTTGTGATTGGTATTGGATTTGGAAAAATTTTGGAAGATTTTTTTGTAGAAAGAATTGTTGTATTCTTGCATCTTTAGAAAAATTGTTCTCGGGAATTCTTGTTGTGTTTGGGATTGTTGATGTGTTCGGGAAATCGTATTACTTTGGAGGAAGCCATTGTTTGCCCGAAAAAATTGCTTGGAGCTATGGAGGAGGCACTGCTTCAGATCTACAAATACTCAAGCATTGGACTACAGGTTCTTTCTTTTAATTTTGTTAAGTTTTTAATTGAAAAGCTTCTAGATTACATCTTCTCTGTAAAATATTGCCTTGTGTTAAAAAATGTATTGCCGTAAATAATTTCTCTGTAAATAAATTTCTTTGTAATGTCATTTTATTCTTTAGGTTGAAATTCTTTGTGGAAAACCTTAGCAAATGGCAATCTGGTATTATAGTGAATTTAGGGAAAACCTAGAAGGAAATGCTTAGGGATTTGGAAGAAATTTTATTTTGTGTAGAAAATTTTTCCTTAGGTTTGAACTTTTGGGAAAATTTTGTGTAAAATTGATTTGTGAAGATATTGTTTTGTTCTTCTTCCTAAAATTCTTGTTTGAGAAAAGTTAAAAGATCCTCTATATTTTGGTTGAAAAATGTATCTGTAGAATTTCCTCTGTGAAATTTGGTTTTCTCTGATGTTTGTAAAATATTTTCTGGTAGAACTCATTTTGGAAAAATATTTCCCAATTTCAATATCTGATTAATCAAATTTATATTAATATATATATATATATATATATTGCAGGATATATATAAATATATATCTACAGATATATAAATATATATATTTCTATACTAAATATTGTGTTAAAATGTTAAAATTCCTAGTGAAATTCCTTAATTGTCGTACGACGAAATCCTTTTAACAGAGGTTTTATTCATGCTTTTTATTAAGGATTCCCCACAAGGGAGGGTGTGACTACCATGGGGCAGCACCCTCTACAATGTGGAGGGAGTGCTACCTCATGGGCAACGCAACCCCCACACTCTTATCGGCTACGCTAGGGTTGGGGGTCGGTTGTATAATAAACACAGCCGTGAACGTTTATTTAATGCAAATTTCTTTTATTTCGTTCACCTCCCTTTTAAATGCAAATTGGAATATGTTTCTAAATTCAGATTTTTATTATATAAGGTTTAAATATATATATATAATATATAATATATATATAAATATACTATATGAAATATATGTAATATATATATATATATAGTTTGTTTAATATGGTTTTTTTTAGAAAATGATGGATAATATGGGAATATATCTTATTGTATATTATATATATATATATATATTTAAATATATAATTAATGATTATAAAAAAATATTTGTTTTAAAATGGTTGCATGCATATATGCACAAGTAGAAGAAATTGGTTGAGTTATCTTTCAGTGAAATTATATTGCTTTCTAAAGTAATATAGGAATTTGACTTTCTGTAAATTTAGAATTTTCTTTCTCTAGATGTGAAGAGGTTTTAAGTTTGTTTTAATTAATTAATTTATTAGAGAAATTGTTTTTACTGTAAATTCAATGTAGAAGGGAAATGGATTTAATATATCTGAAATTAGTTAATTTCCTGTATGATTGCCTTTCAAGTTATTTCCTTTGTTTTCTTATTTGGGGAAATTGGTTTAGAAATGTTTAAGTCTTCCAACCGTAATATGTAATTGGGGGTTGTGATTTATTTTTGTGTCAATCCAGTATGTTACGCTTGGATTAGTGCATTTTCTATTGTCAGTGTTTACCCGGTTTCCACGAACAGGGAATTGTGCCTCCTTGTTTGGAGTGGATTAGGTTTTGTGTTGCCTCCCTTGTTGGAGTGGATGTTGTATGTGTTTCCTCCTATGTTTGGAGTGGTTTTGTTCCACGTGTTGACCCTAGGAGAGTGATTTTTGATGGGGTTTGGGGTCTAGAAGATCTATAAGGTAACCCATGCACCTTTGTGATGACACTAATCCTAGGTTAGCAGTTAGTATGGTTCACTAGTGTAACCAGATATTTAACTCTGGTAGCATTGTATCCTTTGAGTTAGTGTTGTTCTAGTGTATGTTAAGTTTATTTATGTGTTAGCCTGTGTCTAGTGGTAGTGGTCTTGTCTAGGATCCTTGTTACCGTCTCCTAGCACGGGGGGTGGGCATTCGGGTACCACTTGGTTGGGAGGAATGTGAACCCTGCACTGTTGGTTCCCCTTTATCTTTAGATTGTGATGGCGAGATTTCCAGTTGGAGAGCTTGTGGATGCTAGTTGTTTCATTTTGTTCTCTTGATGTATTATATTTCAATTGGCACTTGTATTTATGTTACTCCTCAATTGTATGCGAGGAGGAATTTTGTAATTTGTAATAGTTAGTTATAATCTTCCTCATTCTGGGAATGAGTATTGTAACCTTAATTGTAACTTAATGTAATCTGGATCTTGATGTATTTTTATTCTTTGTAATGTAAATTAAATGTTTGGATGAATGTATTTTAACTCTTGTTAGTAATTAGTTAAATGCTTTATGTGAGTATTGTATGTGTTGTGGATTTATATGTAACCTTGTCGTGTGCCTTAGAGGTTGTTGCAAAATTATAGTGCATCTTAATAATGCACTTGTAAAGAAAAAAATGTGTACGCTTCCGTAGTGTTGCAACTTCCTCTAGGGTTACAGGGCAGGGCATTACATCACTATTATACTTGTATTAAAATGTAGGCATGATTTGGTCCTTGGTCCAAGGATTCTCAAATATCAATAATCTCAAGACTCTTATCCTAGATCTAGTATTAGTTTGTAGTTTATAGACTTATATTGTAACACCAAAGTAATGAAAGCAAATCGATCCAATTTCTAGGTTAGTCCTAATTCCTCTCACTTCATTTATTATATCTATTTGTTTGACTCATAAATTAATTTTAAAATTTCAAGCAAGTGTTATGTACTAATTAGTATTTTGATTTTAAATATTATAATAATAAATTTATTTCATAATAGAGAAATTAATGTAAATAGGATTCAATTAGTTTATTACTAAGAGGTATTTTAATCAAGTGAAATACCATGTTAGATTTCCAATCAACTATGAGAGAAATTATTTAAGGTGAAGCATTTGAATGGTGCAAGATGTTGTATGACAATGTAGTGGTCTTCATGTCACACAACTATAATGTTGAAAATTGCATCATATGCAATTTCACATTCCATAAACCTCCCCTTTAGATTAATTAAATTTGATAATGCAATACCCCTTTTGTCCAACCTTAATTTTGTCCTTACCCTTTTCATTCTTGATTGTTAAAGTGAAATTTTATCACAAACGACCACATGTTGCACAAATGTTTGCATGTCGTGTGAACATCTCAAAAAGATTATTGAATGCATAGTTGTTTGGACATTACACTTCCTTCCTACCCACAAAGTGCAATGCCTCTACAACTTGTAGATGCACTAAAAACATCCCTTTGCATGCTTATACCTCTTTCAAACATCCCATTTTGTCATTCTATTCACATGATTCATTCTCATTCAATCTAGCTATCATTCTTCTCCATCCTCAAGCAATCTTTCACTCTCATTCTCTTTATTTGTTCAATCTCTCATATGCATTGGATCCCTACATAAATTCTTTGACACTCTTGGCATGTCTTGGAGGTTGCATGCTCTTCCTTTTGACATTCTTACTTGCTAAAAGAGAGTAATCGCAATCTCCTCATTGCATTATAGTTTTTACTTGTTATTGTTATTCTAACATGTTTATTCTCTTTATTGTGTCTATTTTATTTTATCTTTATTTATCTGGCTATTCATGGAGGTGGGAACACCTACATGGGGTTTTGATTAAGGAAAGCCCTTAAAACAACCCCAACCATTTTCTCGTTTTTGTGTGTGCAAGTGTTGATGTTGCAGCTTTGCAGGAGGCTTCATTCGTGGACCTCTTATGAGTGTCTTCTTTCTTCTTTTTTGTCTTGTCATTTCCTTTCCATTTCATTAAGTTTATGCTCATTATAATTTCTATTTATTTTTGTTATTATGTTATTTAGTGTGTTCTTGAGATTTTGGGTATCAAATAGTTAAGTGGCTTCTTAGTTGTTTCTATAGTAAACTTGGTTTTCATTCATACAAGACTACAATGCGTCATAGGGAAATCCATGTGTTGCACTATCATCCTTGGCCGAGAGCCTTCTAATTCGCTCAAGACCTCTATAACCTACTCTTTAAATCTCTAAAATTCTCATCCTCTAATTCTGCATAAAATATAAATACACAAAAACTCCTTTGTCTTATCATCTCATCACCTAATATTTGATCCTTGAGGTAGTTGAGGAACATTAACCCTTTAAGATCACACCATTTCAAGATGTCAAATTTCCTCCTCTACATTTTGGTGAACCCAACGTGAAACTGTCCTAGCCTTAATATTTTGTTGAAAATTTCTTCTTTCTTATTTGGACGTCTATTGGACCAAGTGCTGTGATATTGGTATGAGTTTCACAACCCATTTGACAACTTCTAAGCATGTAGTTATAAGAAGCATTCAACACTTAGAGATGCGTTCAAGAAGATAGTTCAATCCTACCCACCAAGGTCCTGATTTTGAGAAGTTCACTATAGGACTATCACCTGGTTATACCCCTCCTTGTTTTTTTGTTCATCCTTTAACAAAGGTTCAAATCACTTCTCAACCAAGTACTCCTTATGGGTCTTTTACCCCTATAGATCATGAATCCTCTCTTAGGGTTCCCTTTGAGCAAGTTCAAAATTTGGAGGAGAAACTTAAAGTTTTTGAAGATTTTTTGAACAAAGATAACGTGTACACTCAAGTTGCCCCTATTGTTTGTGGTTTGAGAAATCTACTCATCTCAGGTTGCAAGGGTCTTGAGGTTCTCCATGGAATAGAAATTCTGGTAGAGACTCATGTACCTTTGTACACATCAGTCGTGGGCCACCCTCAAGATACCCAATCAAAGATCCCTAGTTCATAGTTGTATCTCCCAATGCCAGAGGTGTTCATGCACATGGTAGATATTGATCCTTCTATACCTTCTTTCACTTTTTGTCGATAATAAAAACAATGTGCTCCTTAGTATTCATGGATTCAAAGTTAATTTCATACCTTTGGGATACAATATCCTTGTATTTGCATCTTGATTCTCCACTACCATGACTAGTCAAGCTCTGCCATCAGATTTCGTCCTAAGTTCCTTATTACAAAACATGGGACAAATGCAATCACAGTTGGCCAACCCAACTAGTGCTTCTTCCCAAGCCACATTGCAACCCTATTACTAACATATTCCCTTGGCCTTGAGTATCCTATCCCCATCCCTCAAGGGGTGGAAATCCCAAAGTTCGATTAGTACAGTGGCAGAGGTGACCCACAAACTCATGTCTCATCATTCACTACCATGTGTATTGACTTCCTCTACCAGGATCCTTTGTTATCCAAGCTATTCCCATGATCCCTAAAGGATGTTTTGTTGGAGTGGTTTTTCTCACTTCTTGATAATTACATCTTCTCCTTTGATCAGTTGGTTAATCAATTCTTGCAACAGTTCCAAGAAAACATTGGGCCAAAGGTCACCTTCACTGATCTTGTCCATTGTAAGCAGGGATCTCACAATAAGGTGATTAAATTTATTGCTCGATATCAATCTTTTTTCTCTCAAATATCTTATGTCTTGCTTGATTCCGATGTCCAACGTGTATTCGTGCAAAATTTGTAGTTGACATTGAGATAAAAATTCTCTTGATGAAATATCATTCTTTCACCCATTTATGTATTATATTGAGAGACTACCAATAGACAGTGACATGATAAGGGGGTTCCTCCTCATCCTCCCATCCTGACAATCGGTTAGTTGTGTCTATTTCTGGGAGTAAAAAGAATAAAGCGATATTGAACGTAGTTTTCATTCCTACTAAAAAGAACACCATAGGATGCAACAAAATTTTCATAAAACTATCTAAATCATATATAAGTGCTCTTCAAAAACTATTAAAATATGGTTTAATCACTCTCCTAGAAATTAGACTATTGACCAAACCTTATCCTAGCTGGTACGATGCATAAAATTCAATACCACTAAGTCCCTGGTCATGATACTGAATGTTGTGTGCATCTTCGACATGTAGTCTAAGACCGCATAGATAGTGGTACCATCTGGCTAGATGGTAGAAAAAAAAACTCAAACAAATTTGTAGCCAATCCTAACAACCAACTACAAATCTACATAGATCCCTTTCCTTCTCATTCTGCTAATCACATAACATATGCTTCTTCATCTTCTGATCCTAGTCCTTCTAAGGACGTGAACATGGTCTCGTTCACTCCTATTCATCCTCCAAGTCATGTGGAAAATAAACTGACATAACCTTTACACCATATGACTTACCCCTTAACAAGGAACCTTCTCCTCTTTACATCCCTACTTAGGTCAAAGGTAACACCGTGATTGGTGTTATGGTTGACCCTACCAGTCAAGTCAATGTTATTATAAAGGAGACACTCTTTATCCATAATTTACATAAGGAAAAATATGAGTCAAATACCATGATTTGTACCCATAATGGATTTTTTGTGCCTCCCATTGGCTCTATTTCTTTGCAAGTCCTTGTTGGGCCTAAATCTATTGATGTTCCATGTGTCATGATTCCTAAATTTAACCTATTTAGGGTAAGACTATGAATTCCATGGCTAGTCTCCATGAATTTGGTCACTTTTTTAGTCCATAAATGTTTTAAATCCCCCCATGATGGAACAGTCCATACTCTTCATGGTACTGGATATAAACCACTTGTGTCACGTGGGGGCTTCTCTTTGGATATTTTTGGCCTACCCCTATTGGACCTTTATCACCTGTGAGGATTTATTCTACAAGGCCTATCACAGGTACAAGACAGGAGTCATGGCCCTTAATGTTGTTTTTTTGCCTTCATCTCATGCAATTTCCATGAAGGCCTCTATACATGCACAACACAACTTGTCCTCTGCACCTTCCAATCCTCCTCAAAGGTTACAAAAAAACATACTCCCCGCATAGACCTTCTTCCTCCCTTGCGATTTCACAACCTCTAGTGGTTTCCTTAGTTCCTTCTATTGTTCTTAGCACAGGAAAAGGAAAGGCACCCTTATTGATGAAATCCAAGCCTCAAGTCTTCCAACTCCCGGTCTTGCCCATAATTCCTCGACCCACCCTCTATGGTAAGATAAAATAGGTGTCTAGAGTTGGATCTTGTTTTTTTGTTGCTACATCTCAGCCTCTGAGGCCTCCTCCACCTTCTCCCAAAGCAAAAAAAGGAAAGGAACTTGTATCGAGATCCCCATCTCTATTTTTTTTTACTCCTATTCCTCTTGAGGAGCCTACTCTTCCACCGACGGTGGCTGTGAAGACTACTTCAGTAGAAAAAGATCACTTGGAGTCTTCTCAGGCATCTATTTATGGTAGCCACAATCATCAAAATCAACTTGTGTGTGACCGCAAGCATCACCGATGAGTGTTGGCCCAAGAACATGATACCTTGCAAAAGACCGAGGGTGAGCCTTTCATCTTTGTTCCTATTTATGTTTTTTCCCTCCCTACCCTACTTATGTTCCCATCACCTTTATCTTTCTTCCAAATTCCTCAATGGATCTCGATGAACCTCACCCTAAGCGGGTGTAATTCTTCATCGCTCCTTCTTTAGATTCTCCCTTGATCACCTCTTTACCCCGATCTTCCTCCTTTTCTTGAGTCTGTTGATATGCCTCACATAAAGGTTGTATCTATTATGGCTCCTTCTCCCTCTTCTTCTTATGTTGTGAGGATCTCACATCCTCCTCTTAAGCAAAAATTAGAGCATGTCCTCTCTCTAAAGGACAATCATAAGAAATATTCCTCTTCTTCCTCATCTCATTCTAGTCTAGTTTGTTTCATTCTCATAACAAAATAATCCCCTACTTCCCAAGAGTTTGTCACTGCCCCTCTTTTGGAGGTCGATAATGACTCACCAAATCATCCACCTCCTTCTACATAGTCACAACACTTCACTTCCGAGAAGTGTATGTTTCATTCGATGGAGGATATCTCGACTCTCTCTTCCATATTCACTAAATCAATGGCATTAGCCTAATAGGAGCTTATAGATGATGACATCTAGGTAGCCTCCTCCTTAGCTCTTATTGTAGGTGAGATGCTCAACACTACTCTCATTGTCCCTCCCCTTATAATGATCTAGATTGGGAGCAAGATGACTTGTTGTAGGTGTTGGACTAGAGTAGTACCTCTTCTTTATCTTTAGATTAGATTTATGTGTTTTTTTTTCCCTCGTGATTTTTTGTTAATGTTTGTGCTCTCACCTAGAGGACCCTTGCTACCCTTATAGGTACTTAGATATACGAGAGAAAATCTATCATAAAACTCTATCTATTTGTTTCATCATTCTTCTATTTTTCATAAAATATGTTTTTCATGTTGGGGACGATGCAAAACGTCAAGGAATTTAGGCCTCTTCCATGTTGGCCCAACTTTTAATTTATCTTCATGTGCTCTTCTTCTCATTCCCATCTATTTGGGGGGTGATGAAAGTTCATCTACTTTACACTATCTATATATAACTACAATTATGATCAATTTTGACCTCAAATACTTGGATCCCTTGTGCTTTCAATCTTTTTATCTTTTCTTTTTCTTGATGTTGTGGATTCTAGATGTGTTATCCCTCGTACAAGAACATTTCATGGATACATCTCGCTATGTATGTCATGAAACATCTCTCTATATTTATCCTCCTTAGAATGACTCGTGCTCCTCTATGTAGTACATATCATTCTAAGGGGGGGCTATCATATCTGTATTATCTTTATTTTTTTAAAATATGTCTTAAAAATATTAATGTCTTATGATCTAGTTCTCTAGCTTTGGGGCAACCTGACTAGACTTGTCTTTTTTGTGACTATCTTGCAATGCAGTTTGCAACAGCCACAAGCCTATTTGCTTGTCGTCTGGTCTCTAGTATAACATAACTTTCTAGCCATACTTATTAGTGATATCTTTATTCACTTTTCGTATGGTCTCTAGTATGACATAGCTTTCTAGCCATACCTATCAATACTATCTTTTTTATCTAATCAAATTTTATCACATCTATTTTTCACTTTTTTCACCTAACCTATTTGTTTGCACCTAACATGTTTGTGGTGATATTGTAGTCAGCTTTGCAGGATAGAAGACCTATGCCATCTTTATTTCTTGGCTCATCCTTTCACTCACATATACCAGAACAAAGACCTATGTCCTCTTCATCCTAGGTATATTATGTTCAACCTCTTTCTCTCTACTTTAGCTCACATCTTTTAGAATACATATATCTCAGTAAAGTGGGGGGAAAATGTAATGTCAAAAATTGCATCCTATGAAATTTTTCATTTCATAAACCTTCCCTTTAGATTAATTAAATTTGATAATGCAATACCCCTTTTGTCCAACCTTAATTTTGTCCTTACCCCTTTTATTATCGGTCTTTAAAGTAAACTTTTATTGTGGATGGCTAGGTGTTGCACAAATGTTTGTGTGCCACATGAATGTCTTGAAAAGATTCATGACTACAGTCATTTGGATGTTACACTTCCCGCCTGTCTGTGAAGTGTAACACCTCTACAACTTGCAAACGTGTCAAAAATGTCCCTTTGCATGCCTATACCTCTTTCAAACATCCCATTTTGTCATTCTATTCACATGATTCATTCTCATTTGGTTTAACTCTCATTCTTCTCCATTCTCAAGCATTATTTTACCCTCATTCTCTCCAAATTCATTCATCTCTCTTACTCCTTGGCTCTCTACATCAATTCTTTGACACTCTTGGCACATCTTCGAAGGTTGTATGCTCTTCCTTTCAGCATTCTTACTTGCTAAAGGAGGTTAATCACAATATCCTCATTGTATTATCATTTTTACTTTGGTAGCATATTGTTATTTTAACATGTCTATTCTCTTTATCTTGTCTATTTTCTTTTATCTTTATCTATCTAATTATCTGCACAGGTGAGAACACCTACACAGGAGTTTGACTGAGGTAAGACCCTAAAACAACCCCAACCATTTTCTCATTTTTGTGTGTATAGGTGTTGAAGTTGCAGCTTTGTGAGAGGCTTCATTCATGGACCTCTTACGAGTGTCTTCTTTCTTCTTTTCCATCTTGTCATTTCCTTTCCATTTCATTAATTTTATGCTCATTATCATTATTCTGTTCATTTTGTTATTATGTTATTTTAGTGCATTCTTGAGATTTTGGGTATTGAATAGTTAAGTGGGTTCTTAGTCATTTTTGTAGTAAACTCAATTTTTGTTTGTACAAGATCATAGAGTGATATGGGGACATCTACATATCATGATATTTTCCTTGGCCGAGAGTCTACCAATTTTCTCAAGAGGCCTTTGTAACCTACTCTTTCAATCTCTAAAATTGTTGTCATATGGTTTTGCATAAAACATAAAATATACAAAAAATACTGTCTTCTCATCTCGTCACCCGAGCTTTGATCCCTGAGGTAGTTGAGGAACATTCACCCTTTGAGATCGTGTCATTTTGGGGTGTCAAATTTCCTCCTCTACAACAACTAACACTAATTTTGTATTTCAACTAATCGTTGATTTAAAAAATGCCTATTGGACTACATAAGTGTGTTGAAGAACATTCTAACTTTGACCAAGAATCGATGGATTTTTTGCAATTAGGTGGAAGTGCTTAAGGGCCCCTTGCAATTAGATTAGTTTGTCATACCAAATCATTTTCTTTGACTAGCAAGTTAATTCATTTCATAAAATTTTCTATACAAGACTAGATTGCACCTACAATCTCATCCTCTAGATCATATAGTAGGTATGATATGTTCCCTACTTTCAAAAATTAGATTTCTTACTTTATAAGTTGAAAAACTTGAGATATGATTGTTCCTTGTTGGCATGGGGATCAAAAGTCAAAATTTTGCATCTTGTACTTGAGGAAATCATCCTAGGTCACTTTAATAATTGTTTATTACATTGAACATTTAATAGTTGGCATAAAATGTAGCGATTTGACAATCAAAATTTATCACTTATCAACTTATTTGACCAAAAAATCAATGGAAGGAGAGCTATTAGACTCATATTATCATGTAGGCATGACCTAGTCCTAGGTCCAATGATTCTCAAATATCAATTATCTCAAGAATCTTATCCTATATCTAGCACTAGTTTGTAGTTTATAGACATATTGTAACAACGAAGTAATGAAAGTCAATCGATCCAATTTCTAGGTTAGACCTAATTCCTCTCACTTCATTTATTATATTTATTTGTTTGACTCATAAATTAATTTCAAGTCTAATTGCTTATTGTCCTATTTAGAAAATTTCAATTAATAATGTACAATTTATTTTCTTATAAGTACTATGTTCCAACCAATAACAATATCAAATGCATTTGTCTCAACGTTTTTCTTATGATATTTCCAATCTTTTATCTCAATATTTCAATTAACCAAACAAATAAAAAATAATATTACACCAAAATTGAAATAACCTATATATCCCTCAACAATTTCACTCTACATTTCAATTACTTAAATCTCAATCAAAGATTAATTATTCCAAAGATTTTATGAATGTTCATACATTGTCCATACCAAAGTCTATTTTTTTATAGTCCCATGTGGGAAATCTATTAGGTTGCATGAAACATGTCTCTATCGACAACTTAAAAAATAAATATGACACAATGACACCTGCACATATATGGATTTCTCATTACACAAATTGGATATGACTTAATCCAATTGATAGGAGGAAATAAAATTAAAGTTTATAATTATGTTTACAAGATCAAGTAATCTATGCGATTTTAGAGTTGAATTGTATTGAAACCAACAAAAGTTCCAAACAACAAACTGTAACCCCTATTTAGCATTGTCCCCTATTTCTTTTATGATCACAGTTCTTCTACTATGGATTTTGATCAAGTAATCTGTTGTTTTTTCTACATGTTCCTCCTCAAACAAAGTTGTTAAAGGTTCTATTTTTAAAGTAGTAGCTTAATTGATTCATATTCCTTGTATGACATACACTCCATGATGTAATTCTATTTTTTTTCACTTGTCCCTATATTCAGAGATGATAAATCTTGTTACTCTACTCTTCTTTGGGTGTTTTCCACCTCCCTACTTCACACATAAGATGGTGTGATCTAGTTCTTAACTAGACTATTAGCATTTTAGCTTTCCATTTTATATTCGCCCCTATATAATGCTTTTACTAGTACCTTATCAAAAGAAAGTAATAATTTAAGGACCATAAAATATCATTATTATAGATATAAAAATTAAGTGAAATTGAAATTATACACCTATCAGTAATAAGTACACAACCATTCCATTACATTCAATAATATTATGAAAAAAGAGCCCATTCCATGCCTTTTCTAATCGCTAATGCCTACTAATTTTAGGATAACCATAATTCCTAGTAATTTTAGGATAACCAAAATTAGTATTATACTTTTAGGATGGGAATGTATGGATTACACAATGAAACCTACACTCCATGCATAATTCAAGAAAACTCCATTTTATTTGACATGTCTATGGAAAATAAAAATTTCTAAAATGACTTATTTAAAAATAAAAAAATATAATATTTATATGAACATATAAATAGATCTTGATGTTTATTAATGGAGCCTTTGAAGCTTTTTAATTAAAAAATTAAACTTGCACAATCAAACTTTCTAGTATATAAATCAAACAAAGAGGGAAGAGAAGTATTATTTGTAGACATTTTTCCTATAATACTCTAAATTTAATTTTTAATAGTTTATCTTCAAAAATTCTATATGAATTAATATTAAACACACACAACTAATGATCTCACTTGGCACAATCCAAAACACATAGGAAAGTATTTTTCACATCATAAGATTACACAAACTTTCCATTTCATTCCTTTCTAATTTATAGGATGAAAAAGGAAAAATACCTCAAATAAATAATGAAAGACAAGGAAATTTGTTACCCTTCAATCCAAACCAATCATGTCAAACAATCTCTTCTCAAAATCCAAGTTCTTATTCCAAATCATTTTTATAATGTAAATGTGAAAATTCCTCTCTCTCTCTCTCTCTCTCTCTCTCTCTCTCTCTCTCTCTCTCTCTCTCTCTCTCTCTCTCTCTCTCTCTCTCTCTCTCTCTCTCTCTCTCTCTCTCTCTCTCTCTCTCTCTCTCTCTCTCAATGAATCCCCCAATTATTTTGTTCTTTTCCCTTATATCACAAAAAATAATGTACAAATCATACTTTTTCCAATTTCCCATTAACAAGCTATTTCATAAAAAAGGTCATTATTCATTTTTCTAATGTAAAATATTTTAAACATGTCTTTACATCATGCTAGATCAATTAATTTTACCTTTGTAGTTAGCCAAAAACACCCACTTTATTTTGATTACTAAAATACAATCATTTTCTTCAAGGACAAAAATCAACATAAATAATATAAATGCCCTCCCCTCCCCTTCATTTTCTAATGCTTTTAATCACCTCAAAATCCATTTCTAAAATTAAACAACCAGCATGCAATAGAAAATGACACATGCAATGTACAACCACTTCATGTGTTTCATAGAATTGAAAAATCCAAAACTACAAATGATTTAGGTCCATTTGGCTCATTGGTTTAGCACAAGATAATCCTTTCATTCAAAATCAAATAGGATGTGTTATACAAGAATATATACCCATATCGACTACCTTTGGATTGATCGCCCTTTATCTAACCTATATTTACACACTCAATTCAAAATAAAGCACATTTATACAATAATATAGTTGAAGCTAAATAAAAATAACCAACAAGAATATAAAATCAATCAAGGTACATATACATTTTATAATTGCATCATATAACAACCAAATCCCAATGTAAATATTTTAATTCAACATAATACTAGAATGCATAAATATATAAATCACATTAAAGCATTAATTAAATTCCAATAGTAAACCTATTAAATAACTTACTATCAACATATTATCTGCATAATTTGTAATCATGACAATACTCAAAACACTAGAAATAAATAGTCTTTCAAACACTTATTAAGTAGGTCATAAGAACAAGCTCCATCATAAGAATTAATGAACTATCAAGACATGAAAATAGTTAACACGAGTGGTTTAATACCCAAAATAGCCAAAATTTTGCATCAAGACATCAATAGGCAAAATATAGGTCAAAAATATTTTCATAGTACAATTGTGACATACACATATCACAACTCACACTCGTTCACACGATGTTGTCAAAAATTAAACAACATTGTGACCAAAGCACACAATGACACAACAAAGTGCATGGAAATATATGGAAAATATACACCAATACAAAATAATACCAATAGAATAGTTACACCTTATCATGTTATGACCTCACCATGATGACTAAATGAGATTATAATTTCCCCTTAACCATGGTGACAGGGTACTAGATCACTACCACCATCTCTCATGAAAGGAAAAAATAAGGTGAGAGAAACACATCGTATCAACCCACAAAGAAATCAAGAGACAACCACACATCTATAATGATATGGTAATGGCATCCAAACCTTTGACTTTGTCATGCCCAAAATTTTACACCAAAAACCCAACAATTTTTTTTTTGAAACTTTAGCATAAAACCACTATTGCTATGTCAACCTAGCCCAAGATAAAAATATCCTATAAGCTTTTGATGACATAGATAACCTTGACAACTTAGTGCACACACTTACACACATGGATGTCACTATCAGGAATGATAATTTTAACAATGAAAATATTATACTATTGTTTTCAATAAATTTCATTATAATTATTGTGGTGATTATTTATGTTCAAAGACATAAAAGAGGAGCTAGCATCTCAACTGAACATATACCATACTTGTGAGTGTACATGCTCCTAATAACACTAATGTTAGAGCCCCATAAATAATATAGAATCATCATTTTGTTAATAAGCATAGAAATAGTAATGCTAACCTACATTGATGTATAATATTATCAGTGGATCTATATTGAATCATGACAATGTCAATATTAATAATACTATTCAAGGAGATGTTAAGGTTATATAGTTTTTTAATATTAATACCCTAATGATTATCGTGAGAGGTGACATACTCCGAAAAACTTTAGCTAGAAAGCCCAACTATTTTTTTTTACAATCATGTATAAACACTATTACTTGACAACCATTTGCTACTTGCAACATCTTTATTACCATGGCAACAAAAACAATATTTATTATTATTGTCAAAATAGATTACAACATACATATTTATTTATATTTAACTAATATTTATTAATTATAATTTTATATATATAAATGATAATTATCCTATAATTAATTAATTTACTTCATCTGAAAAAAAATCCAAATTAATAATAATTATCATTTCTATTCATATATTCCCACTTCCCTAATTTAAGGCATAATTTTTTTCAATAGGAGGCTTTAACTTGAATCGAAGTCTTCTAATTATTTAAGTGACTTCTTTAAAGGCATCGAATTTCCAACAGAGTTCCGTAATACCAATTTCAGTTCTTTTAAATTGTTAATCTTGCAATTATTATAACAACGATTGGGCTTATATATAAATATATCCAATACTATACATGCACTGCTGGAAGAATACATTAAAATAAAAGAATTTTACGATTTTGCTATATTAAAGTTGTGAGTTCTGTATTTATTTTTAAAACAGCAATATTAAATTTTGTATCATCCAAGCAAAAGGCAAACCCTTCATTAAAATCTGCTTATCTCTATCACCAGTTGCAATAAAATAAATTATACCACAGGTTGTCATTTATTTCATTGATCTAAATATTTTCTTTAGGTTACCTCTCTTCCACAGTTTGCATATCAAAATATAAAGAAATACTGTAAGGATATGTGTATAGGAAGATGGAATATTTTAATACAATGGAAAGGAATCTGATAATTTATTTCTCCTACATTTCTTACAGACCCCTAAATCTGCATTTGGGTCAGCCAAGACAGAGCAAAATTTCCTATGGATAGCAACGATATAAAATTTTAGACATAGACTAATAAGTTGTAATCAAACCAGCAAGTCATTGGATCATCCAAAAAGATTTCAGGATTTAAGCATTGCATGCTGGACAGTTAAGTGCAATCAACTATTATTGCTGATAAATCTGACCAATGATTAGTAGGTTGCACCCAAATCGTTTAGACAGCTAGAGAAGTTGATTTTCCTACCATCATTGATACTATACTATCATTCTGTTGCGTAAGCTTATAGGCAAAACCATTAAATTAGCGTGATATTCAAGTCATCTCTTAAGTTATGAGTTCACCAGACATAGACACCGCTCAAGGAAAGTCAATGGCATTTATTAAACACAACCATTCACACAAGACACACTGACTGTAGCGTCTACCATAATCTAACCAGTACGAGCTCAGATAGATGTGAGTGAACCAAGACTCTAAGGATACATTTTACCTCACCTTTTTATAGCTATGGAGAGGTACTACTTTTGTCAAACGTAGACCAACTTACCTTGGTTATTTTCCCAAAACAATGTTGCAAATAGATTTATGTATATGGTCAGAATTTTGCAGACAAGGATGGCGGAAGTTTAATTGAGTGAAAGAATTAGTGACTCTCAACACAATCTAAGCATGAGATTTGCAAAAAGATTGAAGGATCTGACATATGACTGTTTAGAGGTAAAAGATATTCGCTGCCAGCCATTGGGAATTAATGGCACACACACTTAACCTCATCACCACCGTGCCTCAATAGAATGCTTGGAAAAGAAAAATGGCTACAGGGCTCGATATGGTTTGAAATCTGTTGCATTGTTTTTCTTGAGCCTAGGCGCCACTGTTGGGAGATCTCCAAGTTTGAGATTGCATTCACATTAATTATAGGGGAGGTCATACCATTTAGCATAGATGGTAGAAAACGAGACATAGACTTATGGAGGAAATTTGCTGCCGAGGGAGTGGTTTATAGTTAACACTTTTTGTACAACATTTTCCTGTGATGTTATGCAGATAAAAACATCTGCCCCATGGATATCACGTGCATCCATCTTGCATTTTAGGTTTCTGGCGCTACCAAAGTTCCTTTGTTGGTTTCTGTAGGAAAGAGAGTAGCTGGATATGCAGCCAGTGAATAGAACCTAGTCGCAACTGAAAACCATTTTTATTTATTTATCTCATGCTTACTCCTCTCTGTAGAACATTGCCTTTTCTTTTGAGGGAACATATATGCTATTTTTTTTTTCTTGACATTGCTCCAGGCTCCGAGACTCTCAAGGGAAAGATATTGGGTCTGACTGAGTGCTGCTCAGATTAGCAATAAGGCCATTACATACCTCTTGTTTTTTTTTTTTTGAGCTACAAACCCCTTATCAGCCTATTTAATTTTATTATTCATTTATTCCTATGCCAGATTTATTTCGCTGTATGGCAAGGGAGGGCATGGCCTATAGAGGTAAAGGAAATATAGAACACCTATTTTACTACACCATAATTTTCCTTGGGAGATGGTGGTTAAACATAGATCCCCACAGATCAGGTGTGGGTATAACCAATATCAACTCTTTTAGTATTTTGAATCTTTCCTCTTTTAAAACTACTAAGATAACTATGATTCCATCTGTAAACTCCCATTTACATGTTGATTATTAATGTATTTATTTATTTTCCAGCCTTATGTTTATTATATATTGTTTCAACCCAAGCTTGGAGTAGAAATACACGATGACTACAGTTACACAAGGACACATATTTGAGTAGACAATAAGTCTGGAGATACAATTCCCTATGCTATGCTATGCATTTCCACCATGTGTATCAATGTAAGTTTATGAGTATGTTTATATCAATAGCATAGAAGAATTTTTAATCCGCTTAAACAATAAGTGGTTCTTGAATGGAGAACATATCTGTTCTTCTATACGAAAAAAAAATGCAAAGTTTTCTTTCTCGTTGGCACACATGTTTAATTATTATAAACTTTGGTTACATATGCTCTAATGTGATGCTCACGTGGAGCCAAGGATTTCTTTGAAGTTAAATTTTAGTGTATAAGCAACATAACGAAATTATCTTTCTTTAAATTCTAATCAAGTGCAGCTCCTTTAATTCATCAAACTCAATCTACCTAACACTTTGAAAATAATGATTTGCAAGAGAAATTACATTCGGAGTGCATAGAAAGGACATAATAAAACATCTTCCACATTTCAGTAAGATATAGATATTTTATCCCAATCAAATGATACATAAAAAGAGACAATTAACATGCCCATGAAATCAACTTGCTCCTGCACTCTTTTCTTAAGCAGATGTGTAATCCATTTTTCTAAACTTGCAATATTATCAATATTATATTAAAAAAAATAAAAAATGATTTACATGCCAAGAATTTAGGCTTGCTCTCCACCCTACCATAATAGTGTCATGGAGCCTCGTGGGCTCTAGACATACCCCCGAGCAAGGAATTCATTTAGCTCCATGATGATAAATGGAGTCTTTTCTCTCTTTTTTTTTTTACAAAGGATAAGGATAACATAGCACAAATCTCATGCATCTAGGTTCTCTACTTTCTATTTTCAACCATGATCCATACACTTTGTCACTTTCTTACAACCAATTAAACAAGGGTATATGGAAATAGGAAGAACTTATCTCTTTTCTTTTAGGTAGAGGGATTGAACTCTTTCATCCATCTTTCCTTTCCAAACCAAGCCATCTTGATCACGCTCTTCCCAAAGAGGGCTCCTTCTCTCCTCTTCTCTTTTTTTTCTCCTAACTTCACTAAGTTCTCCAAAAGGAGAAGTGGGTAACACCCCACTCCTTCTTCCTCTCCCAATATATAGAAGTTTCAAAAATTGCAACTCTTGGATGGGAAGGTGTGGAGTGTACCTCCCCCCATCAAAGAAGGTCTTTTCCCCATTAATGAGAACATGCATTTGGACAACCGCCCCATCCTCTTCTCAAAATTCATCACTCTCCAAATGTTATGAGAGATTTTTAGGGGTCAAGTCATGTTGTAGGGGCACTATTGTATGCCCACTTGACCCCTACCACTATGGTATATACCCTAGGGGGTTTATTTTTGTACCCTAACCCAAAAATTTGACCAACAACTCTCATTAAAAGCCCACTCAAGGCTCCATCCGAGTTTCATACTTAGCTAGGGGTTTCCAAGACCTAATCCCCACTTACACCTCACATGAATCCCAACTAAATGCCCTCACAACCTTAGTATTCCAATACATTAACTCCACTTGTTCTAGGCCCTAAATGGGGTCAAATTCATATCCTCATGAAGTAGTCTTTTCATTCACTCTTGATGGTTCTCCCTTCTCATGCTAACACCATTGCCATCCTGCACATTACCAATGCGATCGTAAGTATCAATTTTGTAATACATTAATCTGTTAGCTAAACATTCTAATCTTAAACTATATAATAATCCATTTAGAATCTCAATTTGCATTCCATGGTATACGAGTGTAATCCGCCTTCACGGTAGTGACAATAGAACCAAATATCAAAATGATATGCAAGAATATTACCAAGAGATCACCTTATTTATTATCCACAAAATAATTAATCATAAATTCAAGAAAAACATAAAACAAATCATGGTTGTATTAAGTACATACGAGGCAGGGTCTTACAGACTTACCACTCTTAAGGAAGAATAATGAGAGATCCAAGATCTCATAAGCCACACAAAGGACTAGTTGTTCTCACATAAGACATGTCTTCCAATAGAAAAATATGGATAACTAACAAGGTAAACCAAGTATCATCAAACCTAGATGATATACATTTGGGGTAGACCCTAACGAACAACTTTCCTTTAGAATTGTTTTCTAAAAGGGCCCATAAATGTTCACTATCCTTGAATTGTCCCTATTGGGTTCAAATCACCCTTGCTACAAGTTTGAAATCCCCAAGGGTATCTAGGAATCTCCCAAGCTAACCTAAGATCACATGTGTTAGTAGTCAAATCACCCCTATGCCAAGTAAGCAATTTCAAATAGAGAACATGGCCTAGAGTGAACAATAGGGTTCTCAAAGGCATAACAATTGATTGCAAGGAAAAACCAAGAACCCAAAATGATTTTAACAAAAAAATAACCCCAAAAATAATGTTCCAGTTTAATGATAATTAAGAAGGGCACAAGACTTGAGACAAATGAAGGGCTAAGCTATTGCAAGCCTAAGTAACCTCCACTAGACAAGTCATAACTTTTTCATTTTAAGATCTATTACAAGTTGGTTGGAACCATTCATTTTCAAAGATTTTAAGCTACAATATGCCATACATAAAACTCACAAGATACCAATATTTAGATTCACCCTAAATTATACTACTCATATGCAAGTGTTCATATGCTCAACATGCAACAATTATTCATAAAATTAAGTACAATAATAAAATTATGACAACCACCATTTATGAATTTGAATTGCTTATAACATCATAATAAGCATGAAAAACATATACAAATCAATTCCCATAATAAGAACCCATGGGGCCTAAATTTTGAACATTCAAGATTTATAATTAATGACAATTCTAGTATAAAGCAATGCATGAATTGAAATCAAATGATAGCTATTACATGATTCCAAAATGGTATTCACATCCCAAATGTGGGTGAATTATGTGATTAAATATAAAGATAGGATAAATATGCAATTTAAATTTTTTATGCCTTTACAAAAGGTCTTCAATATCTATAGATGAAAACTTGACAAGTTACAACCAAATATGATATCATAAGCCAAGGAGAGCTACAAAGTCCATGAAAACTACAAAATGCACTGTTATGGTCCACTTCACAATCTTGATGGTGATCAATGCCACCCAACCATTTGGGACCTTAACGCCCATGTCTCTATAATAAGAGATAATCACCATGGTGTTGAATCACACACACACACACCAAACACTCACAAGATGTACACAATGAAGAAATTACAAAAATGTTTTCTCAAACACATAATGGACTACATGAGCCCAAACCCCTTGGTTCTCCAAAACCAAGCCATGATTGGTTAAACTACAGGTCTCAATAGTAAGAGCATATAATGATCACACTTGTCCAAACAATACATCCTATTTAAACATTCCTTTGTTCATTGTATTCATAAGTTTAATTATTTATTAAGACACTACGTGTCTTGTTTCAAAAGTAGCATTCAATTAGTTTGTATGTTCATTATTGTTTTTGATTAAGGTAAAAACAAGTTTTGGAGGGACCCCGAAACCCTTTAATAGTAGATAAAGATAATATAAAGCATTAAGAGTTCAACAAAAGATGAAAAGCTGCCAACAAAGAAAAACCAACGACTAGCACAGAGACAACACAACAAAAAAACTAGCTAAAATCTAGCAGGAAACCAACCACTAAGCCAGATTTCTTGGAATATTAGCAACTTCCTTTTCCAGATTGTCCATATTGATAGTTGCTTTCTTCATCTCTTGAATGTCCACAGGAGTCTTGTCAATCTTCCTTTTCAAGTTGGCTTTGGTATGTTTGCTTGGCCCAACCCCTTCAGCCTGGCTTTGTTCTTTATCTTCCTCTACTTCCACCACAACTTTTACTTGATGAGTCCTTTCCAGACTCCTGACCATCATATTCATGGTACTGGCAATGGATTTAAGGATTTTGTGGCTCATTTCTAGAACTTTCTGAATAACATCTCTAACATTCTTTAGCCTCCCCTCCATATTAGAAAGCTTTCAATCATGGTTATTCTTGAAAAGCTCCAAGTCCTTCATAGTTTTCTTCAGGCACTAAACCATGTACCTCTTTTCATCTTTTGTCCATAGGTCTTTAGATCTATCTTTATCCTTGCTCGTGTTATCAACCACCTCCAACTTTTCCAACCTATTGCTATAAGCCCTTTGATTAAGCTTAATCTCCTTTATCTCAAAAAAGGCCCACCTGAACAAACAAAAAATATCAACGGAACCATTGCGAGCAATTGCAAGGATGTCAAAAGGGTACTCACACTCAACTTTGAAATAGTGATCATCTTCCTTTAGGTCATTAGGGAATCGAGGCCTATCCTCCCTATCTATGATTGGGTAGCTGGAGTTCTTAGATGAACTGGTATGCTAGGAATCCTCTTGGTCAATGTGATAGGAGGGGCCTCCTCCATTTTTCTTTTACCCTTCCCCTTAGGAGAAACGCTAGGCGTACCTTTTGGTTTAAATTTGGTTTCATCAGACCCCAGATAGATAATTTTTTCCCTGCCATTTGAGGTCATCGCACTAGGTTTAGGGAGGGCACAGGCTTTAGGTTTGCATTTTGGTTTACCCTTCTTCTTAGCTCTCACTGGGCATTCTTCCTCCCCTTCCATATCGATTTCCCGCTCATCTTCTCATAATATATATCACCCAACTCATCTTTATCAGAAATAGAGTGTGGAGAAGGGGTTTGATGGGAGATGGCCGACATTGCTTTAAAGTGTTCATAGATGAGAACAAGTAAACCCTCATGGATAATTGGATATCTCACCGGATTAGACACATGGTCCTGTAGATTCAAATTTAAAGAAGTGGAGAGATAATAAGGAAGGGAAACCCTGACCTGGTGCCTGAAGTGGTTCAGGAGCAGAAAGTGATACCCAAAAACTCTGGTGTATCTCTCATCCAATGTGATATATTCCATTATCACCCTCAAAACCTCTCTCCATAGCAACTTAATTTTAGTGGCATCATAGCTACTCTTTGTAGCTCTCAAAAAATCCTCCCTTTCCTTGTCAGTGCACGAGAAAGTCTTAATTGCCTGGTTAGAGAGCTTCCTGTCTCTGTAGAACTTGAGACCCTCCATAGGCATCCCAATAACATCTGAAATCAATTGTTCATCAATCATCACTTTCCTCCCAAAGAGTTTGATTCTGCCATTGTTCCAATCCTTAGCAAAATCCCTAGTGACCTCCTAATTCCTACCATGGAGCTTCTCCATATAGCTCGTAATGCCACCCTTCTCTGACACCCTCCATAATTTATCATTGGTCTTCAGCTCTTTGCAATCCGCCGGTTCCAATCTACAATGGTTTCCCACCCATTCTATCTATACTGCAACCTTTCTCCGAAGACTCCAAAATTCCTCTACAGTTGAGTGCAAAAATGCCTAGAAATCATGCAAAGTACCAAAGTTTAATTAGGCTATTAAATCTATAGTACTCCATCCCTTGATGAAATATGATGAGACAACAGTTCCAAGACTGCTTAGAAAAACACGCCTTCACCTTAATCATTATTCAGAGAGGGAAATTGAACCTTCCCATGGATTCAATCATACTTAATTAAGGCCATGATGTTAGCCTCTAAGCCATCGCTCCTATGCCATATAATTTTATTATTAGCCTTAACCCCCATATTTGCAAAGTAATCAGCCACCATATTGATCTCCCTATAGATATGGGTGATGAAGTGGTTCTCAAAGGAATTAATGATTTCCTTGGATAAATTTATCCAATTCTCTATAGTCCAGGAGGATTTTTGAGACCCCTTTATACATTGGATAATATTATTGGAATCCCCTTTGATCCACACATTATTTAAATTCAACTGCCTAGCAAGGTTAAGGACTTGGTAAGTCGGGGGCTTCAGCAAGGTGGTTGGTCTAAGTTCCCAAGGGGAGCACCACTGTTGAAATGAAGATGCCATTCTCATCCCTAATCACTCCCCCACACCCAACTAGCCCAGGATTACCCTTGGCTACCCCATCAAAGTTGATTTTAACCCATCTAGGGGGAAGGATTCTCCAGTATATTCCTTCCATAGGCCCCTTGATAGGTTTGAGAACATGAGACACATCAACCTTAATCATCCATGTCTCAGCAATCCTGAAGTCATAGTCTTGATATATGTTCTTTCTTTCCTTTAACCTTCACTTTGCAATTTAACAAGTTGAAATTCTCTCTCAGTGCTCTGATAATTTTCTCAAAGACCACCTCCTTCGAGAGGGAAGAGTCCCTAAAAGTTTTGTTATTGCGCTCCTTCTAGATTCCCCACACAGTGTGCAGAAAGATATATTTCTAGAGCAGGCCCAACACTTGATTATTTGAAGGCACCTTCCACTAACAGTAGAAATCCCTGATAGATCTAGGAAAAACCCAGTGAAGATTCCACATTTGCAAAATCCTACACCAGATGTTATAAACAAAGGGACAATGAAGAAATAGATGTGAGGCACTTTCAACATCTGCACAACAAAGATAACATCTGTTAGGAAAAGAAAAACCACGCTTACAAAGATTATCATTGGTCAAGATTTTATTCTGGAGAAGGATCCACAGAAAAATGTTAATTTTTGGGGTTAGGTTATGCACCCAGGCCTTCACCCAAATAGGAGGAGAGGACATAAATTAGCAATAAGAAAAGGTAGAGGAAACATAAAATATCCCAGAGGGAGAAAATTCCAAATCATAAGATCCCCCTTGCCCCTTGGGTTCAACACAACAGAATTAAGGATGGTTTGCAAGGGTGAAAGGTTCGGGCTGATTAAAGAAAAACAAACCCACTAGTCCATCCTCCAATAGTCCCCAACAAAAATACCAAATCTGGCTTTACACTCCTGCATATGGATCTTGAAGGCTGATATATTACAAAAGGGTTCATTCCCAACACACTTGTCTTCCCAAAACAAATTTTTTTTTGTCTCCAAGCTTCCACATCACACCTTTCCCTAAAAGGTCCCTAGCCTTAATAACATTATTCCACAGAGAATATCTGAGAGGGATGGTCAAAGAAATAAGGAATTCTTTAAAAGAAGCAACACCCCGTAAGTATTTGCTATTCCAAATGGAATTTCATTCCCGGAGATCAGAGAAAGTCCGCCATACATGCTTAGCCAAAAAAGCTTTGTTAAACACTCTCAAACTTCGCAAACCCAAACCTTCATACTTCTTGGGTTTACAAACACTTTCCCAAGCAACCAAAGGAACATGCTTCTTTTCCTCAACACCCAACCAAAGAAAGTATTTCTGCATCTTTTCAATGATTTTAGCAAATTTTGAGGGAATCTTGAATAGACTTAAGGCATGAACAAGAAAATTCTACAGTGAGGATTTAAGCAACAACACTTTTCCAGCCTGACTAAGAAGGGCCCCTTTCTAGCCAGCGAACTTTTGGTTGAACTGATCCACAAGAGAATTCCAAAAAGAATTAGGAGGTTTAGACCCCAACGACATACCCAAATAAATGGAGGGAAGAGAATTGATAGCACAACTGAGGATTTCAGCAATCTTCCTTTGTCGACGTTCAAGAGTATTAAAGAAAAAGATGGAGCTTTTCGCCCTATTAATTCTCTAGCCAGAGGCTGCTTCATACATCAAAAGGGAATTATTTAAAACTCTGGCTTCTCCAACAGTGGCACTCCCCATGAGAATAGTGTCATCAATAAATTTTTGATGAGAATACACTATGTTAGCTGAAGAAGGTCTTAACCCTTTCAGGCTACCTTCATCCACCTTTTTTAGCAGAAACCAACCAAATATTTCCGCCAGAAGGGTGAAGAGAATAGGTGACATAGGATCTCCCTATCTCACACCTCTGGTAGCTTTAAAAAAATGGAAATGAGATCCATTAGCAATAACAACAGTGCTAGTGGTATAAATCATTTCCTTTATCAATTGCACAAATCTCTCAGAGAACCCAAAAGCTCTTAAAATATTCAGCAAAAGATCCCAGTCCACTCTATCATAGGCCTTTGACATATCCAGCTTGAGAAGGAAACCTTGACTCTTGGACACCTCAAGAGAATGGATATTTTCATGGACAATGATGATGGAATCCAAAATCTGTCTTCCAGGAACGAACCCATTCTGTTGAGGGGAGATGAGCAGCGAAAGAACACCCAATAGCCTAGAAGTCACAACTTTAGAGATAATTTTGTACAAGGAATTGCATAGACTAATAGGACGGAAAAACTCAAAAGTATCTGCACCTAGGAGCTTAGGAATTAGAACAATAAAGGTAGCATTAAGCTCCTTTAACAATATTCTGGACCCAAAGAATTCTTTTACAACATTCGTAACATCCTCAGCCACAATCTCCCAGAAAACTTGGAAGAAGAACATGGGGAAGCCATCAGGTCCACGAGCTTTATTACCCTCAAATGAGAACACAACCTTTCTAACTTCATCCATTGAGGGAATGGAATTCAGAGCTTTATTATGATCCTCATTCAGAATATTAGGGATTACATCAATGAGGTTATGTTGAGCGTTCACATCCAACCTTCCATCATTAGATAACAAGTTCTCAAAAAACTGAATTGCTTCACTCCTTATCTCTTCATTCTCAATTCTTATGCCATTCTTCATTATGTGAGTTATACGATTAGTCACCCTATGCTTCATAGTTGTCATGTGGAAAAATATGGTATTTTTATCTCCATATGACAACTGCACTGACCTAGATCTTTGTTTCCAGAATTCTTCTTCCTTAGAGATAATATCATGATAGTTGGTAAGGATTCAATTCTCTTTGGGAAGAAGATCTCCCTCATAAGCTTCTTTCAGAATCTTGTCCTGGATATCCTTGAGCTCCATTTGGATAGAAGACTTAGTAGCAAAAATGTCTCCAAAAACTTCTCTATTCCAATGCCTAACATTCATCTTAACTTCACTCAACTTCTTAGCCACATGAAACATAGCAGTATCATAAACCTTTATGCCCCACCAATCAGAGATGAGTCTTGAGAGCTAAGGGTGAGACAACCACATTTTTTCAAATCTAAAGGGAAATTTTCTCTTACCTGAGACATAATCAACCACAAAGCTAATAGGGTAATGATCCAAACCAATCCTTGAGAGATCAGTTAGAGAGCAGAAGTAAGCCTTCAACCAGTTATCAGAAATTAGAGCTCCGTCAAGCCAAAATTGGATGAGCTCAAACCCCGCCCTCCTATTGGTCCAAGTGAATAAAGCACCCTTAAGGTCCACATCAAGTAAGTACTGAGAATTAATAAAATCCATCAAATCCAATTTGCTATCCATCTAAATCTGGGACCCTCCAAACTTTTCCAACTCAAGCAAAGGAGTATTGAAGTCTCCAATTCTCACCAGGGAAGATAAGTCTAAAGGCTTCTAGTTTTTTCCAAAAATTCCTTCTCACAGTCCTCTTATTGGGAGCATATATGTTAGATAAAATCCAGCTAAAACCATCCCTAAAATGCTTGAATTTAGTCACCACATGGTTGGCGTAATCGCAGATCGGGGTACCTTGAATATGATCTTGGTTCCAAAACATCACAAGCCCTCTGTAGGCCCCCTCCAAGCTCCTAGCTTGAACACCATTATTATTAAATATTTTCATTTTCTCCACCCTTTCCTTAGGCATTTTGGTTTCTTAGATGATAAGAATATCAAGCTTATGATCCCTAGCAAAATTGTGCAAAGTTTCTTGTTTATGGGAGTTGTTTAGCCCCCTAATATTCCAGGACAAAAACTTCATTTTCTTGATGGGGTGCTAATTTGGAAAATCTCTAGAATGGTTCTTTGAACCCCATCTGGAATGTTTTAGATGCATTCCTACTCCCTGTGCCATCTTGTTGATTTTCTACCCGAACCTCTCTGGGTTCCACAATCCGCTTTAGATCTATTTCTCATGGAAACCCCTATAGTGCTACCCCCTCTTTTGTTCTTTTTCTTCTCAACCTTTGTGAATGAACTATCCTCCTCAATTTCTAGGTCCTCAAGACCCATGAATTCTTTCCCATCCATAAAATCATCTCCTGTAGCTTCATTAATAATCAGGGAGAATCTCGAGTCACTCCCTATCTTAACTGTTTTCTCCAAACTCCCAAAAGTATCCTTCACTTCCACTGGGGAGCAATGAGAGTTGTCCCTAAGAGATGAAGAATAAGTCTTCCCCTCCATCGCCACAAAGATCTTATCATCACTTACTCTGCTTCCCACCTCCTGACCGTTACAAGAATTCTTCTCCACATCTCCAGATAAATTGTCTAGGAGCATCTTTTCAACCTTCAAGCTATCATCCAACTTTCCCGTGCTCTCTACCTCTTCCTTTTCTTCCCTATCCTGGGACCCTTTGGTCCTCACATCATTGGGTCCGTTACTCTGACCACAGACAATATTATCCTTAGCATTCCCAAACATAGGGACTTCAACATTTCTCCCCTCCAGGTTGGAGTTCTTATCCTCCTTACTCTTCTCCTGACCCACCTCTAACATGTTCCCCTCTAGGGGTTTCTCTGTGTCTTTCCCCTTCCAAATTTTGGCCCCTTTATTGCTTGAATTGGATTTAGGTTTAGATACACTATGTGGGCACTTCCTAGCCCAGTGCCCAGCTTTTTTTTAGTTAAAACACACAAAGGGAAGAGTTTCAAACTCTATTGTTTGAACCCACTTTCCCAACTTCAAAACAATGTCTATTGAAGATGGTAAATCAGTGGACTAAGTAATACCCACATAGATCCTAGTGAAAACCAACCTTTTCCTGGCGGCGGTCATGGCATCTACGGATATAAGTTCCCCAAAAGAGTTTTCTATTCCCCTAAAAACATCCTCGTTCCATAACTCCATGGGAAGGCCAGGTAAGCGAACCCACACTGACACAACTTCAAAAGAGGAATCTAAGAAGTCCATTTTCGGGGACCATTTCTTAATAGCCAAGGATGACTTGCTAATGACCCAGGGGCCACCACACAACACTGCAATCTTATCCTCTTCACAGGAGAAAGCAAAAGAGAAAAAACCTTTGGGCAAGACCGCAACCTCGATTTGACCTTTAGCTCTCCTCTTATTTTTTACAAAGTCCCTCACCACTTCAATATTTGGCCTCAAACCCATAAATTTACCCACCAATGATGAAGCGATTAAAGAAACGTTGTGGTCTATAACTGGGTCTGGTACTAGAATAGTAAACGTCCCACTCGAGGGACCAAACTATTACTGACCGCAGGGAGGGAGGACTTACCAGCAGGCTTGGTACCAAAAAGTGAAGTCCATCTTCTTTTTGAATCTGCCCAAGCCTTGTCCCCCACCTCCTTCTCCACATCTAGGTTTCCCGAAGCCCCGGTCCCACCATCACCTCCATTCAAAATAGGGCCAAAAAAACACTTACCTTCCGGGTCCCGCTTGTCCCTTGGGTCCCCCTACTTCCCTTGAACCCCATCCTTGGAAATAAATCCCTCCTGCTCCTCTGCTGCCAGCTCCCTGGTCGCATCCTCAGAAGACCCTCCCCCCAGTGCAAAACCAGTTGCCTTCAAACCAAACATCCATTGCTGACCAGGGGAAAATTTAAAACCTTTTTCCCGCTCTCCCATCTCCGCTGCATTAAGCACAAGAAAATTTTCATTATTGTTATATAATACACCTATTTAAAGAATTATAAAATTTGCATAAATAATTCTTGTGTTTTTATTATGATATCATACATCTTATTTCCATGAAATCTCACGTTTGGATCCATCCACTCCTAGCCCTAACTACCTAATCTTAGCTACTATATGTTCTAAGGCAACTAATTTATGCCATTAGCCCTTAGAATGGAATGGTACAAATTGCACATGAACACACATCTCATGGAAATAATATTCTATTTCTATGGTAAGTCATGTTTCCATAAAATAATTCCAATTCAAAAGTTTCAAATTATAAAAATAATAAATTAAGATTTTTTAAAATTTTCCAAATATCCAAGTTCTACCATTGATGGAACTTTAAATTAAATATGGTAGAACTTGAATATTTTTAAATTTCCAAAACACTATGTGTCTTGTCTCAAATTCACCCAATAGTGCAAATATACAAACACACGAATTTTTGCAAGGGTTTGCATACAAAATCATATTCTAATTTTTTTCTTAACTACAAACAATTGATTTTTTAAAACTACCCAATGGCCCTAAAATGTAACCAAATAATTCCTTTTCTACAACTATAATTTCCAAGCTAAGAATCCACTAAAACTTGAAATAAATTTAAGGGCATAACCCAATACAATCTTTTTATTTGCACACCAAGATTTCACAAACAAACTCTCTTCTTTTTATGAATTTATCACATTTAAAACTATAATAAAAATGAGAAATACCTCAAATTCACTCTAAATGCAAACACAAGATTTCCTTTCTCCTTCGAATACACACTCCTCTCCTTTTTCTCTCCCATTTTCATGATTTTTCCATATAGCCAAAATCTAATCAAATATCCCCTTCCCCCTTATCACATTAGCAATACACTTTGAGCTAGTATCTATTTTCAACAAAAATCTCCATTTTCAATAAAATATTCAATATTACCTCTTTATCAAGCTTATAAAGTCGAATTTCACCTTTTAGATAAGTTGAAAATGCTCTTGCATTCCTAAAGCATAGACATATAAAACCCAAGTCCTTTTTGCACAACTAAATAGAAAATAACATTTTTAAATGCCTCTAATTTTATATGATAAATGCAATGTTCCCTTTTATAACTTCAAGTGCATGCTAACATTTATCTAAATTATGAAAATTGTTTTGACTCATAGCAACCAAAATACACATAAGAAAATAATTAAAAACACATAAAAATACAACCATGTTATTGGGCTAGTACAACAAGGATCTATAATTATGATCAATTCAAATAATGGTTTCACACAAGGTATTTCCTTTACTCTAGATGAATATGACAAGTTAATAAATTCAAATAAACCATATGACTATATTCAATTGATCACCATTGGGATTCTATATTTACTTGCACTCTTCAGTCAAAAATTACACAAATATGCCCAATACATAACAATAGCTAAAGCACAAAAAAATCAACCAATTTGTTGGTGTTTTAATTATGCAACCCAGCTAAGGCTTTGTAATTCCCTAAGAGGTAACCAACCCCTATAATCGGGAACTAACAAAGTTAGTGGCCAACTAACGAGATTCAATCAAAGACTGAGATCTCCTACACTTTTGGCTCTGTGAAACCAAGGAGGGTTTTCCTAAGTGTGTTCGTACAAATATTTCGTGACCTGGTAAGAACACTTCTTCATATAGATACAGTCCCCACCAATGCAATTAGATAGCAATTATCCTGATTGTGGCAAAACCGAAGAATAACAACAATTATCTTAAAGCAACATGACTGAAAATTAACATAAGATTTACGTCCCCAAAGAGACAAGGTTTGATGTACTAAATTTGTTTAGACTTTAAACCACTGTGCTTAGAACTACAACCCTATACTCTCAAATAGGGATCCTAAAGAAATTATCTAGTGCCTTATCCATTGGGAGGGAGTCACATAAAACATAACCTAGATATTATGAACATATCACCATAATGACTTACACTATGAGATTTTCAGTTATTAAAACAACACTCCTTAAGGAATCTTGAAGACGACATCATAAATCTACAACTCATTTCTAAGAAATTTAATTAACTCATTAAGTTAAAGCAGGAAAATGAGGTACACACTCAAATATACCATTGAAGCTAAATGAATATATCATTGATAAACTCATTCACAACTCATGACATGAAACCAGGAGAGCAATTGTTCCAATAAAGTGTTACTTATTTCTTCAATATTTGTAATTACATAAGCAGCGCCTGCTTGTTTTATAATATTCCTACCCCAAATAAAACATACTAGCTAATACCTTCAGAAAAAACCTATAGTAATCAAACTGATTGTACAGACACTAAGCCTCCGGATACAAAAATCTGACCCCTAACAATGAGCCGTAAAATCTCCTTTATAGAATAGGAGAGCAACAAGCATTGGTCTGCATTGTTAATTTCAAAATGAATTTCATTAAAATGAAATTCGAATTCACATTCCAAAAAAATTCCTCATCATTAGAAAACACAATGTATGATCTGAGGAATCAAAAAACGGTTACACCCAATAACCAGTCAGAGAAAAAACAAAAAAGAGCGTGCCACACACGTGCACGTCCACTTCCACAAGACGAACCACCAGAAAAAAACCACCTACAAGAAACACACACCAACACCAGCAATCGTTTAGTCAACACAGGCCCCGGTACAAGCGACCGATTCTAGTTCTCACCTCAATTTGAGGCGGAACCAGTTTCTTCTTTCCATCCACGTCAACACGAACCCCATCAACTTAGCATGGTGCCATTGTAGTTATTGGTGAAACTACAAGGACCTCTTCATCAAAACCCACAAGCTTGGTCATGGTCGCAAGATAGCAGCAATAATCTGAGTCGGTCTCAGACTCATCACCACCGGAGCTCGAAGAGAGCATGACAAGAGAAATACAGTGACCTAACCACTGGCCAACACCTCGGGCACTTGCCTTAGGAGCCCCAGGAGCATGTTGTTCCTTTTTAGGCTGCAAATTCCTTGCACCTACTTTGGCACTTCGGCAAACGTCAGACTTGTCCATTGAAGATGTAGCTTAGAAATTGCAAGAAAATCCACTACCTGCAAACAAATCAACTCAAAAATGCAATGATAATACCAAGCAATTCAACAGGTATTTATAGAGTAATCTGGTGCAAGGAATATTAATTTCCCAAATGGTTGCACAAGCATGCGAACGATTAGTGGTTGATATTGCCACCACAAATTTATTCCAAGCGTACAGTCCATCATTGTATTTATCGGGAGATTACCGCTCGCACGCAAGGAAATTAGGAGAAAATCCACTGAAAAACCCGCGCCATTAATGAAAAAAAGTTGCAAAGTGCAAAAGCTCCTCACACGAATGAACAATAACCCTTTGAAATTGAACCATTGATGTGGAACGGACCTGGCAAGTCGAACGAATCAGATCGAGTCAACGATCATTGAAGATCCACATCACCGCCTGGGAAATATCACAACCAATCACAACCCACAAAAAATAGGAGGTTACAATCGGACAACAGGCTCCACCTAGCTCCGTTGCTTCAAGAGCCAGGCCACGTGTTGCCTTCTCACAAACCTCGTGGTACTTTAGGAACATTTACTCTGATCGTGTGAGGCCTGCGAAGGACATTCATTACTAGTCCTTGTCATTAAATTCCATTGGTGAAATGATGGCCACCAGTCACTATTGGTGCCTCAAGAAATGGTCCCACTCCTCCGTATATGACAGATGGCGGCATCTCACACACATCGCACCACTTAGGTGACATCAATAGGAAAACTTGTGAGGTTTGTGAGAAACGGTCCAGATCGAAACCCGTGATCGGATGGTTCGTCAAGCTGCATAGAACATATAGAATATTCTGGTGGGACCAGCCGAAAAAACCTTTGGTGGGATAAACATTTAAGCTCAAGTGGCAAATAAGAGACCGATAGGTTGGGTAAAAGGGGTCGGTAAGAGCACGAAGTAAATGCTCAGTCAGACAACTTAAGTGACCGGTAACCCTCAATAGCAAGTCAACATTGAAATATAACATGAGGGTTTCAAAAGATACCAACCAATTTTTATGAGAAATCAAAAAACCCTAAACCCAAAATATCAGACCTCCAATCTTGTTAAAAGTAACCAGTCATGCACAATTTAAACAAAAATTTTGACAAATTTTTAAAAGTCCCATTAGTGGCTCCGACTGGGGATGTATGCCCCCTGCGGGCATAGCAAGAGTTCAGAATCTTTGGCTTCGCAAACTAGACTACTAAATCAAACAAGTTTCTTGACAGATGTTCTACCTTGCTTGTCAATTTGAACTTGTGTATATCCAACTTGATGGCCTCAGGCCACCAAACAAGGGAAATCAAATTTTACCCCTGTCAAAAACAAAATTCTCTGTTACCTGGAATAAACCAAGTCTGCAAATTTCACCTCTTGATACTCCTGGGTTGCTGGAGTAATCAGTGTACTTGGAAGTATCATAATGTCTACTCATACTCCCATGTATTTGATCGTTCAACACCCTGTGTTCAAACATTAACTGTAACACATGACCATAATGAGATTTTTCCTTACCCTGCACCTGGTCATACCTCATAGAATGCTGACTCAATTCAACTGAGAAATGGAAACATTCATAACTTATCTGGTCTGCAACATCACATATCCTGGCATCATCATCAACTTTTACATAGAACTAAAAACTTTCATATAAAACTGTGTGCATGTTACACAAACTCTCATAGTACAACAAGGAGGACACACAACTCAAGGAATCCTCACCCTAGTGCCTTCCACACAAGCTTGGTTGCCAACAAATATGTTCATATGTTTTGGAACACATCCAGATACCATAGAGGTGGGCAATATAAGTTACATCTTTCTCCAAGAAATGTGTAAACACATTCATCTCAAGCCCCTCAACATACAACCCTTCCTGCAATCCTTCATCCATTCCCAAATAAAAAACTTCAAAAACAGAGTCAAAAACATCAATCTAATCAAGGGAAATAGAGAAAGAGCAATATGCGTCAGCCTCCTTGTGTTCAACACCACCTGCTGTATGTGTTAATTTATAAGTGAAAATTTTGGCACAAGCTGAAAACTTTTCACCAGCAATATCAGTGTCACCTTCATTAGAAGCTGGAGACTTTTCACCAGCAATATCAATGTCACCTGGTAGCAAAAAATCACTCTCAGCTTCACACAAACAGCCAGGAAAATCAATAGTACCAAGATTTTCATCAATATGTTGGTTATCTCCAGTACTATTCTTTTGATCACACATCTCATTGTCCTCAAGTTCCTCAACATTTATATAGTAAACTTGTTCCATTGCCAGTATACCTGGAGTATACTCTAAATTTTTATCATTTGAAAGTTGTTCCTTCATATGGAAACAAGTAAAATCATGAGGTTCCACATTTCCATACAATTCTGGTAAGAGGAAAAGCTCAGCTTCGTCCTCGATAATGAAATCATCACTTCTAAAATCACAATCACTAGCCTGTAACAAGATCTCAGTGACATGAGCATTACAATCAGGATTAGGAAACACAATGGGTGTCTCACTTAATCCTTCATCATTTTTCCCCTCAAATTCCTTTGTAGTTATCCAACTTTCTTCAAAAGGGCAAGCATTGTCTTCATTTTGTGTAGATACATTCTTGGTTGATTCTACAATCTCAATCCATTTAATGACTTGGGCCAAGTTAGCAGGTTTCAATTCTTCTGGCAAAGCACTTAGCCCCGGTTCATAAAGTTCACAAAACAAGTCAATGCATGCATAGTCATTAGGTCTCAGACCTCTAGGAATTTGTACTAAAGCTCCTAAAAATCTCAAGAAAAACTCATATGGTGATTCTTCCTCTTGCCTCTTCATTTCATCCAATTCTGAAACAAAAGAAATTTGATCATCACCATTCAAATTGGACTGGCTTTCAACTTGGATCTCATCATCACACTGCAGTAGTGGAGATATTACAGTTTTCAAAGAACTCTTATCATAATCAGTGTTCTGAGCAGCCAACTCTAACATTTTACTAGTATGAACTAGGCTAGGGTAATCAATACTTGTAGCTAGATACCCCTTCATCATCGAGTATTTCATGTTGTTCTCAATCTCCATAGCCATTTGATATGCTTGGTGCAAGCTTGTAGGTTCTTTATCTCTTAGTAGTAACCCATCCTTTTGTCAAAAGCACCAAGATATACAACCAAGCATTCAACCTCACTTGGTCTTATTTCTTTAGGGATTTCTCTTAAAGCTCTTGAAAATATGAGATTAAAATATGGGATTAGCTCCTCTTCTTTTATGTGGATTCCCATAAAACCTTTTCTTAATATGTTGGGATTGAGTCTTTCACCAAATTGTTCCATAAAAACTATCACCAACTGATTCCATGAGTTAACAGAATAGGCAGGTAAATAGGAAAACCAATCCATGGCATCACCCCCTAAGGATTGCACAAAATGCTTCATGACAACATCCTCATGACTGATTTCATAATCCCCCATTACATCTACAAAATCTTGTAAATGCTTAGAGGTTGATTCTACACTTTGCCCTGTGTATTTAGGCAAATACTTCCTAATCTTCTTAGGAATTTGATTAGGGTAACCATTGACATCACTGAAAATAAAAGGCATATACCTTTGAGTTACAAAACCCCCTGAAGGGCTTGCTGAAACTTATTCTCTTTGCATATTTATGTTTGACTTTACATATGGGAAATCACTTATACCCATTTAAAATTTGTCAAAACAATACATGTTTATCAAGCATATCACTTACCATCTCATCCATGATTCCATCAATGATTGAAGTTATTATTCCTTGCTTTCAAAAATATGATGCAACATAACATGTTTTGTAAGTCCTTTTACATATTGCATCATTAGAAGTATGGAAAATCTAGTCATTGTTCCTTTCTTGATGCTAGACATCTAGTTTGGAACCATTTTCATCCTTAATTACAAACACCCCTTACAATTAGAAATAGTGAACTATTTAGATTTAATAAAATACCTGGTAATTTTGGCAGCAATTGTTAATATTCTCTCCCTGACTATAAATATCATAGATCTGGGACTTTTCTTTCATACATCAACTGGTTCTTTAGACAGAGTCGCCACCTCTTCAACAGAGGACTGAATTTCAAAAGAAATATGAAATTCCTTTTCAAAGCTTGCTAGATTCTAGGTCATTGTCCATAACAGAGTCATACCACAAACATTTTAACACCATGCCACTACCAAACTCTTTCAAAACCACAATCCGTCACCATCCAAACTTAACATTCAACTCCACTTAAACAAATGATTCTGGATAGACGCCTCCAACTCCTGTGGTTTCTCCTTTCTCTTTTTCTTTTAAATTTCTCAAAAGTTCTCCCTAATAAAACCACCATTCAACAAATGATTCAGGTAGAGAGCCTAGTCCATTGAGTTTAACCTTTAAGGTTATAAGTAATATGTTAGTTATTATAATGAAATTTATGATAGGATTGTCTGCACCCCAACTCCTGAGTCCTTACCAGCAAAACACCACAGCTCATAGGATTTTCAGGTTCATTTCAATAATCTCTTTTGTCTAGGGTTGAAAAACCTTCACTATTTAAATTCAGAATGGCAAATCATTTGACTCTATAACCGTCTGCAACTGGAGATTCAAAATTCTCCCTAGCAGAGTCGCCATTTTGTTGGTGTTTTATTTATGCAACCTAGCTAAGGCTTTGTAATTCCCTAAGAGGTAACCAACCCCAATAATCGGGAAATAACAAAGTTAGTGGCCAACTAACGAGATTCAATCAAAGACTGAGATCTCCTACACTTTTGGCTTTGTGAAACCAAGGAGGGTTTTCCTAAGTGTGTTCATATAAATATTTTGTGACCTGGTAAGAACACTTCTTCATACATATACAGTCCCCACCAATGCAATTAGATAGCAATTATCCTGATTGTGGCAAAACCGAAGAATAACAACAATTATCTTAAAGCAACATGACTGAAAATTAACATAAGATTTACATCCCCAAAGAGACAAGGTTTGATTGATGTACTAAATTTTTTTAGACTTTAAACCACTGTGCTTAGAACTACAACCCTATACTCTCAAACAGGGATCCTAAAGAAATTATCCAGTGCCTTATCCATTGGGCAGGAGTTACATAAAACATAACCTAGATATTATGAACATATCACCATAATGACTTACACTATGAGATTTTCAGCTATTAAAACAACACTCCTTAAGGAATCTTGAAGACGACATCATAAATCTACAACTCATTTCTAAGAAATTTAATTAACTCATTAAGTTAAAGTAGGAAAATGAGGTACACACTCAAATATACTATTGAAGCTGAATGAATATATCATTGATAAACTCATTCACAACTCATGACATGAAACCAGGAGAGAAATTGTTCCAATAAAGTGTTACTTATTTCTTCAATATCTGTAATTACATAAGCAGCGCCTGCTTGTTTTATAATATTCCTACCACAGATAAAACATACTAGCTAATACCTTCAGAAAAAACCTATAGTAAACAAACTGACTGTACAGACACTAAGCCTCCAGATATAAAAATTTGACCCCTAACAATGAGCTGTAAAATCTCCTTTATAGAATAGGAGAGCAACAAGCATTGGGCTACATTGTTAATTTCAAAATGAATTTCATTAAAATGAAATTCGAATTCACATTCCAAACACATTCCTCATCATTAGAAAACACAGTGTATGATCCGAGGAATCAAAAAATGGTTACACCCAGTAACCAGTCGGAGAAAAAATAAAAAAGAGTGTGCCACCCACGCGCACGTCCACATCCACAAGATGAACCACCAGAAAAACACCACCCACAAGCAACACACACTAGCACCAGCAATCATTTAGTCAACACACGGCCCCGGTACAAGCGACTACTTCTGGTTCTTGCCTCAGTTTGAGGCGGAACCAATTTCTTCTTTCCATCCACATCAACACGAACCCCAGCAACTCGACACGGTGCCATTGCAGTTATTGGTGAAACTGTAAGGACCTCTTCATCAACACCCACGATCTCGGTCATGGTTGCAAGATAGCAACGATAATCCGAGTTAGTCTCAGACTCATCACCATCGGAGCTCGAAGAGAGCAGAACAAGAGAAATACAGTGACCCTAACACTGGCCAACGCCTCAGGCACTTGTCTCATGAGCCCCAGGAGCATGTTGTTCCTTTTTATGCTACGAATTCCTTGCACCTACTCTGGCACTTCGGCGCATGTCAGACTTGTCCATTGAAGATGTAGTTTAGAAACTGTGAGCAAATCCACTACCTGCAAACAAATCAACTCAAAAATGAAATGATAATACCAAGCAATTCAACAAGTATTTATAGAGTAATCCTGTGTAGGGAATATTAATTTCCCAAATGCTCGCATGAGCATGCGAACGATTAGTGGCTGATATTGCCACCACAAATTTATTCTAGGCGTATAGTCCATCATTGTCTTTATCAGGAGGTTACCACTCGCACGCAAGGAAATCAAGAGAAAATCCACTGAAAAACTCATGCCATTAATGAAAATAAGTTGCAGATTGCAAAATCTCCTCACACGGATGAACAGTAACCCTTTGAAATTGAACCATTGATGTGGAACGAACCTAGCAAGTCGAACGAATCAGATCGAGTCAACGATCGTTGAAGATCCACATCACCACCTGGGAAATATCACAACCAATCATAGCCCAGGAAAATAAGAGGTTGCAATCAGACAATAGGCTCCACCTAGCCCCATTACTTCAAGAGCCAGGCCACGTGTTGCCTTCTCGCAAACCTCGCGGTACTTTAGGAACATTTACTCTGATCATGCGAGGCCTGCGAGGGACATTCATTACTAGTCCCCGTCATTAAATTCCATTGGTGAAATGATGGTCACTAGTCACTACTAGCACCTTGGGAAAAGGCCCCACTCCTCCGTATATGATAGATGGCGGCATCTCGCACACCTCGCACCACTTAGGTGACATCAGTAGGAAAACCTACAAGGTTTGCGAGAAACGGTCCAGATCGAAACCTGTGATCAGACGGTTCGCCAAGCTGCATAGAACATATAGAACAGCCGAAAAAAACCTTCAACGGGATAAACATTTAAGCTCAGGTGGCAAATAAGAGACTGATAGGTTGGGTAAAAGGGGCCGGTAAGAGCACGAAGGAAATGCTCAGTCAGACAACTTAAGTGACCGGTAACCCTCAATAGCAAGTCAACATTGAAATATAACGCGAGGGTTTCAAAAGATACCAATCAATTATTATGAGATCAAAAAACCCTAAACCCAAAATATCAGACCTCCAGTCTTGTTAAAAGTAACCAGTCATGCCCAATTTAAACAAAATTTTTGACAAATTTTTAAAAGTCCCATCACAATCAAAACATATAATCTATATGAAAATATTAAAACTTCATATACAATATCATCATAAGCATGAATATTTGATTTAATCATTTATCAAAGCAATATTATAGAACTATATAATTAACTCAACTACTATAATATTTTTGATAAAAAAATAGTGAAGCGAAAGAAAACACACTAGATTAATCTTAATATATATCCAAACACACAATAAGTATCTAATAAGCAAGGAAAAATACTATCAAATATCATGTAAATATTCACTTCAAAACAAAATCTCATACAAAAGGTACAAATGCCTATGAGCATTACACTATATAAATGAGGTACCAAAGGTAAAACATAATTTTGATAATCTTAGATTTTAGCATTGGATGTAGAATTTGAATACACCAATAGATTGTTTGGCTAATACTAGTGTATGTCAAGAAATAATTATTGTTGTTTATGTCATATGCCTAGTTCTTGGATGGGTTCAAAGTGTCATTTTTCTACCAACCTCCTTGATTTTGTAGAAGTGTGAATGTTTTGAAGATACTAAGTTTAGTTTGTACATAAGAGTTGCCCTATCTTCCTTCAATTGTCTAATTCTCTCATGTTTAATTTGGGAAGCTAATGTTTAACCTTAAAAATGATAGATAAGATTATTAAGAATGTAACATGCCAATCATTCACTCAAGTAAAATTTCTTAAGTTTTCACTTTCAAGTAAATAAACTATTTAACTTAGCCATTTCCATAAAAAAAATATTTTCTTAATAGAGAACAAATTAACAGTTTTGTAATAGCAATATTGAACATTGATTCCATTTCCAAAAAAATATTTCATGTATTACAATATTCCAAAGGAAGTGTACAAAGTACATACATAGCTCAACTGAGCTTTAAAGAAATAGATATAGATCGTCTAGGGATCTCCTTTCAAATATTGTTCTTCAGTCACCTGCTAAGGAGGAGAAGCATCACTCAAGCACTTTTCTGCCAACCATGGACTCATATGTGGTCCCCCGCACATCTATCATTCGATAGATGGCCCTTCCCTTCGATGAAGAGATTGCTGGAGTAACCTCGTAGAGACAACCATTCTAAGCTTAGTGTTGTGTCCTACATGACTAGAACTTGTAACCCTATAATACTAAACTAGCGTGCATAAATGGATCATGGTGAATTGACAGTGAAGCCAAAGGCAATCACACTACTTTGGCCAAAGTGTTCTCAATCAACACTTTGAGTGATAGTCATCCTACTCACATACACTACTCAAACTCGATTTGACTTTAGGCCTTTATAAACTATGCATAGGTTATTCCCTTTTCCCCAAAACACAATGGTATTTATACCCACAAAGCATAAATACAAGTTAGGTCCTTCATTCAATGGGTAATCTTAACCCTAGAAACAACCTATTCCCTTTTCCCCAAAACACAATGGTATTTCTACCCACAAAGCATAAATACAAGTTACCCTCCCTTCAATGGATATTCAAATCCTAGGTGTAACTTACAAGCTATCTAATACAATCATATAACCTTGCATCGAATAACCTTTAAGCTATCCGTGTTTCATCATTACTAGTATACTTATACTAATGATAAGCAAACCAAGTCCTATAATGGAGTATTTACAAACACTTTCATAGAAAAGCATAAAAAAACTTCTTTTCATTTTGATAAGCAAATACTATGATTCACTAGAGCAAGCTTTCTCAAACAATTCTAGTCAAGCAAACAAGACTTTTATTCTTTCATGATAAAAGAAAAATAAAAGAAGATTATATCATCATGCCTATAATATGCTTGATCCATTTGACTACCTTGATTCACAACTTTCTAATGATAGCTTGCTAGCCTTCTCTTTAACTTCTAAAAAGACTCAATGTAATACTTCACAAAATCCTCCTTCTTCTAGGCTCACAAATAACTCAATGCTCTCAAAAAAATAGCAGCAGAAAGAACTACAGAAAATGGGCATCCCAAATGAGAGGGTTGGTTCCTCTATTTATACAAAATATTGAGACATTGAAGCCTAAAGAAAAGGTATGCCAGTCAACAACACTACAACATGCAGGTCGACTCATCTCTAACAGCAAAAAGGTGGGAAAATTCTAAGTATAGACTCAACTTGGTATTCTATAGATCGACCTCCTTTGTTTGACAATAACTTAAGGCTATTTCAAATATGCACATTCTTAAAGGATGTGAATCAAATTACAACATGACAAACTTCTATAAAGATAGATCATCCATAAAATGGTGCCAAGTTTCAACCTTTTACCTATTCCTTTGGTGTGGTTTATCCAAAGAAATAGTCCTCAATTAACAGGCAACACATATTCATGGTCGACTTTGACATAGACTATTTATTCGACAGAGGAAGAATGAATCGACTCCTCTAGAATAACGTTCAAACTATGCTTTGACCAACACGTTTATTGTTGCTTGTTATTTCCTTTTAACATGCATTTAAATCACTTTTCACAACAATATTGATATTAAATATTTGTTCCAAGGTTTAAGCAATGCGTCACTACAAAACAACAATGCATTTTGTATGATATTATGGTTTATAACTCCATATCGGCCTTTATCTTTTGCACATTACTTGCATAGATAATCAAGTCTATCCCAACTTATAGGGGTTTGAAACTTTCAACCATTTAATGCTTTGAAAGGAGCCATCTTAATTGTGGAATGGTAGGAGTTATTATAAGAAAATTCCACTAAAGGCAAGTAATCTTCCCACTTGTATTATTGATCCATGCAATACATTCTAATTAGGTCTTCGAGTACTTGATTCACCCTTTTAGTTTGTCCATCCATTTCCAGATGATGCATTGAACTTATATTCAATTTAGTCCCAAGTGTAGAAAATAAGGTTTTTGAAAACCTTGAGGTGACTCATGCATCCCTATCTGAGATAATATTCTCAGGAATTCCATGTAATCTAAACACTTCTTGAATGAATTTACATGCTATGAAAGGATCTCCATTAGTTAGATTCCTGGATATGAAATGTGCTACCTTAGTAAGCTTGTCAACAACCACAAGAATGGCATTGTGCTTATTCCTTGATATAGGAAATCCTTGCACAAAGTCCATACTTATGACTTGCCACTTACTCTCTAGAATATCATGTGGGTATAACAAGCCTATAGGATGATGATGCTCAACTTTTACCCTTTGAAATTCAAGACACTTAGCCACAAATATAGAAACATCTCCTTTCACCCCTTTCCAAAAATATAATGGATTAACATCAGTCATCATTTTTGTCACACTAGGGTGTCTAGAGTATGGTGCTTCATCAATTTCTTTCCATACCAGATTTCTTAACTCTTCTAAGTCAGGTACATACATTCTCCCCTTATACCTAAGTATTCCATTGGGTTCAAAATGAAAACCATCACACCTTGCATCTCGTGGATTGCTTTTGAGTGCTTGCTTAACTTGCATGTAGTACTTATCCTCTTTGCATTTCTACAATACTTGACCTTTAAAGTCAATTTGGATTGTCATTATTGAGGCAATATGACGTCTTTGACTTAAGGCATTAACAACCCAATTTTATTTTCCCTTGATGTAGATGATATTGAAGTCATAATCATATATTAACTCCAACCATCTTCTCTGCCTTGCATTCAAATTAAGTTGAATAAATAGATATTTCAACCCATGATGATCGGTTTTCATCTCAAAGGGCTTCCCCAATAAGTAATTCCTCCACATATGCAATGCACAAACCACTGCTGCTAACTCTAAATCATGCGATGCATGTTTTTTCTCATAGGGTTTCAGATTCCTTGATTCATAAGCAATTACTTACCCTTCTTGCATTAAAACACTAACTAAGCCTTCTCCTGATGCATTTTTGATAACAATGAAGTCTCCATTAGGATTTGGTACTTTCAAAATTAGGTTAGTAGTTAACTTTTCTTTGAGTAGATCAAATGCTACTTGGCACTTTTATGTCCACTCAAAATTTTTCCCTTTCTTTTGTAAAGAAGTAATTGGAAAGGCTATCTTGGAGAGGTTTGTAACAAAATTTCTATAATATCCCGCCAAACCCATAAAACTTCTTACCTCAAAGATGTTTCTGGGCACTGGCCATTCAAGCACTGTCTTGATCTTAGCTGGATCAACTGAAATACCATCTACTGAAATCACATGTCCAAGATAATGTACTCTCTTTTGAAAGAAGGTACCCTCAGAGAGTTTCCCATACAACTTGTGTTCTCTCAGTCATTGAAGAACTATCTCTAAATGCCTACAATGATCCTCCTCATTCCTTGAATAAATCAGAATATCATCTAGAAAAACCAGAAAAAATTATATAGGCAATCCATAAATATGTTGGTCATAAGGTTCATAAAGGCTGCAAGTGCATTAGTGAGACCAAAAGGTAGAGCTGTAAACTCACAATCCCCATATCTAGTTTTGAATGCAGTCTTAAAGATGTCCTCATCTTTAATTCTCAACTAGTGGTATCCAGATCACAAATTAATCTTAGAAAATTCAACTCCCCTCATTTGATCAAATATATCATCTCAGTGTGGTAATGAATATTTGTTCTTTGTTGTAGCTTTGTTAAGCATGCAATAATCTATGGACAACCACAAGGTACCATCCTTATTTTTCACAAAGATTATTGGTGCTCCCCAAGGTGATACACTTGGTCTTATCAATCCCTTAGACACAAATTCGTCTAGTTGTGCCTTACGCTCCATTAACTCAGTTGTTGTCATTTTGTACAACACTTTGGAAACAAGTTTGGATCCTGGTATTATATCAATTGAGAAGTCAAATGTCCTTTTCGATGGTAGTCTAGGTAATTCTTCTGGATACACATCCGAAAAATTTCATATAATAGGATATCTTTCCATATCTGTCACCCCAGTTTCCTCCATTTCACCTTCTTCCATCTCTTGAAAGCTATGTGGTCCAAATTTATCAAGATCCTTATGAGAATTAGATCCCTTACAATCTTGAAGCTTTTCCATCTTGATTGCAAAGATCTTGCATACTTTCTTCTTAGCCCTTAACAATTGCATTACGAATATTTGACGCAACTTGACCTCCCTAGGTATCCCTTGTAGCACTCAACTTGATTACCAAAATCATCTAGACATTCTATTGTTTTGGCATGATAGTATACCTTGGCTCTATGTTTCCATAGCCAATTCATACCTAGGATAACATCATAGGATCCTAAGGGTGCTACATAAAGGTTCACCTCTGTAGAGAAACAAGGTAGCTCAATCCTAGCTTCGAACAAACATTATTCCATTGTTGCTCTTGTTTGGTTTGCATATTCTACAACCCATGAATTTGCCATATAACTAGCTTTCCTAGATATTTGCTTAGCTATTCTAGGTGAAATGAAATTTTCACTTGCTCCAGTATCTATAAGTATGGAAATGGATAAACCAAATAAAATACCTGGAGTCTCTATTGGAGTAACTTGATACTCTGCTTGGCGATTGTCCAAGGCAACATGAATCTTTTGTTGGAATTCCACTTGTTGGGTATGAAGTGGGTTACCATATGATCATGACCCAAAAGACTTATTGGGACATTGACTAGCATAGTGGTCTCCCCCACATGTGAAGCATCCAATAGCTGGTCCCTTCTTCCTTGCAGGTTCTCTAAATTTATTAGCATTTCCACCAGCATTATTAGTATTCCCACCATTGGAACTATTCCTCTTGCATTCCCTCCTTGATTCTTTTCCACTATTTTAGGGACCTTTTTCCCCTTGTTTTTGCAAATCTTGCACAACTTCAAACTTATTTGGAGTTGGTTTGACTTGAGCTCCCACAATCTTCTTATGATTTATATTTTCCTAGCGGATGGAGATAGCTTTAAGCTTCTGCTCCTGCTTAACAACTTTCTCACACACTAGATCCATAATGGTTGGACTGTAAACATCTACCTCTCCTCAAATCTGGCTATTCAGTCCCATGATGAATTTCCTTATGCAGAAACGTTCATCCTTCTGATACATTGGAACATAATGTAGCAGATGGGTAAAATTTTCCCAACACTCATTAACCGACATCTTACAATATCTCAGATTCTGAAAATCTGCGAGTTTTTGGTCAAAATAGAGTTGATGAAACCATCTTTTCCAAAAAAAATCAACAAACTCATTCCATGTGAGTTTTAGAGATCTAAGATTGATTTCCATTCTCTTATTCATCCACCAGTTAGAGGCTTCTCCAACTAATTGGTAAGCTCCCCATGCTACTTTTGTGACCACAAAATAATTTTGAATTTTGAAATACTTCTCCATTTGGACCAACCATGCCTCAACTTCATCCCCACTCGTGCTACCTTAAAACTTGGGTGAGGTTATTTTCTTCATATCCCTAGAAATTTCAGAAGCCATACGCTTCCTATTAGTTTCCTCAAACAAAGAAGGTGATTTCTCTTTCTCATTATCATAGGTTTGATCATGTTTGTGAGAATAATTTTCTGCCTCATCCTCATTATTTGGAACTTCCTTCTCTACTCTATCCTTTACCCTTATTTCTTGCTCTAGGTTTCCCAACCTTGCTAGGATTTGATCCAACCTAGCTTCAACACTCATCGAACCTTGTCTAACTTCTTGACTTCTAGGATTGGTCCTTGTTCTCACCATCTTTGCAAGAATGAATTATACTTGAAGGTTCTTCCATATTAGATTCAATCATGTTCTTATTATCTTAAGGAAAAAATTTAAATGAGCATTCAATCACACATAAGGAATTTTACATAAGATAAACTTTTTGATAAACACACAATTTTATTTATTTGCAAGGATCTCAATATCCTTTAGATTACATAGAGTGACTATTCAGATAGTCAAGTGGAGAGTATCCCTTAGATTCACTCTCTGACACGTAACTCAATGGGGTATACCCATGTGATTTTTGTTCATCTCTCATTTGTTCATATCTATCCCAAAATGGATAATAACCTTCAGATTTGTCATCTGATACATAGTTGTGGAGGACATAACCCTTTGATTCATTACTTGAGGAAATTATAGTTACTTATGACATAGGAAGGACTCTAGGGTCTCTAAATATGAATGTTGGGCTAACACTTCCTTCTGAGGGCATATCCCTAGAAAGTGATAAGGAATTAGACTTTGCTAGTGAGATTGGAGGTAGATAGTTGTAATTGGCTTCCATCTTATCTTTCTCTTTACCTCACTAATTCGAGAAAGAGCATGATTGAAAGTTTTAGTGTTGCTTAACAAGATGACATTGTCATAGTTGGTACCCTTAATCGTACGAACAATGGCCTCTCTTTCCTTCTTGGCTTTCAGGTAGCGCTCATTCCCGATTACTGACTTTCTTGTAGTTAACTTGAGATGCACCATCCTAGCACAAGATTTTTCAAATATTAGATAATGTTGGACATAAAGTATGATGAGCTCATGGGTTCTAGAGCTAAACTTGGTAGCTCTGATACCACATGTAACAAGCCAATCGTTCACTCAAGTAAAATTTCTTAAGTTTTCACTTTCAAGTAAATAAACTATGTAACTTAACCATTGCCATAAAATATTCCTTTTCTTAATAGAGAACAATGAACATAGGTGTAACCACAATATTGAACATTGATTCCATTTCCAAAATAATATTTCATGTATTACAATATTCTAAAGGAAGTGTACAAATTACATACATAGCTCAATCGAGCTTCAAAGCAATAGATATAGATGGTCCAGGAATCTCCTTTCAAATCTTGGTCTTCAGTCACCTACTGAGGAGGAGAAGCATTGCTCAAGCACTTTTCTACCAACCATAGACTCATATGAGGTCCCTTGCACATCTATCATTTGATAGATGTCCCTTCCCTTCGATGAAGAGATTGGTGGAGTAACCTCATAGCAACAACCATTCTAAGCTTAGTGTTGTGTCCTACATGACTAGAACTTGTAACCCTACAATCCTAAACTAGCATGCATAAATGGATCACACCGAATTAATAGTGGAGACAAAGGCAATCACACTACTTTGGCCAAAGTGTTCTCACTTAGTACTTCAAGTGATAGTCATCCAACTCATATACACTACTCAAGCTCGATTTAAATTTAGGCCATTATACACTATGCATATGTATTTCCTTCTATGTGTAATCTTTAACCTTAGAAACAACCTATTCCCTTTTCCCCAAAACATAATGGTATTTCTACCCACAAAGCGTAAATACAAGTTACCCTCCCTTCAATGGATATTCAAATCCCAGGCGTAACTTACAAGCTATCTAATATAATCATATAACCTTGCATCGAATAACCTTTAAGCTATCCTTGTTTCATTATTCCTAGTATACTTATACTAATGATAAATAAACCCTCCTATTATGGAGTATGCAAAAAAAATTTGATAGAAAAGCATAAAACAACTTTTTTTCCTTTTCACAAGCAAATACTATGATTCAATAAAGCAAGCTTTCTCAAACAATTCCAGTCAAGCAAACAAGACTTTCATTCTTTCATGATAAAAGACAAATAAAAGAAGATTAAATCCTCATGCCTGTAATACGCTTGATCCAATTGTCTGACTTGATTTATTTATTTCCAATGAAATCTTGCTAGCCTTCTCTTTAACTTCTAAAAAGACTCAATGCAATACTTCACAAAATCGTCCTTCTTCTAGGCTCACAAATAACTCAATTCTCCCATAATATAACTCAATTCTCTTAGAATAACAACAGAAAGAACTACAAAAAATGGGCGTCCCAAATGAGAGGGTTGGTTCCTCTATTTATATAAAATATTGAGACATTGAATCCTAAAGAAAAGGTGTTCCAGTCGACAACACTACAACACTACAACACACAAGTCAGCTCATCTCTAACAACAAAAAGGTGACAAAATTATAAGTACATACTCAACTTGGTATTCTATAGGTTGTCCTCCTTTGTTTGACAACAACTTAAGACTATTTTAAATATGCACATTCTTAAAGGATGTGAATCGAATTGCAACATGGAAAACTTCTGCAGAGACAAAGCATTCATAAAATGATGCCAAGTTTCATCCTTTTACCTTTTCCTTTGGCATGGTTTATCCAAAGAAACAATCCTTAATTAACAAGCAACACATATTCATGGTCGACTTTGTCATATTCTATTTATTCGATAAAGAAAGAATGAATCGACTCCTCCTGAATAGTGTTCAAACTGTGCTTTAACCAACATGTTTATTACTGTTTGTTATTTCCTTTTAACATGCATTTAAATCACTTTGCATAACAAGATTGATATTAAACATTTCCATCGCCATTTATCTTCTAGATAAATTCATTCCAAGGTTTAAGCAATGCGCCACTACAAAATAGTGATGCATTTTGTATGATATTGACCATGGCTTATAACTCCATATCGACCTTTATCTTTTGCACATTACTTGCATAGATCAACCTCTAATACTTTGCATAACATATTTATAAATCGACCTTTATTAAATAACACACACATATATAAATATATATTATATATACACATGTATATATATACATACATATATATGAATGAATAGTCTCAACGCTATGTATATATATATTCTTATATATATATATATATTCAATGTCAATCAAATATGTATACATTTGATATTCAAAATAATAAGATCAGGTTAACATTCATCTAATAATATTGACCGTATATATATTCCTCTATGTACATGTATATGTACGTATACATATATTGATATATCTGTATGGACATTTCCATTTGTCACACATACGTATATATCAGCAGGTGTATACATATGTATATATGTATATATCTTATATATATAGTTTATACATTCGATTGCACAATCAAGCACATATACAATTACTATCTTATTGATAGGAAATATACGTGTGATGTATGCATACACATATACATACATGTCACATTGTTTGTTTGATAACACCATTCTCATAAGCAACCTATTCATAAGTGTGCATAGGTATGTCTACCTATGTACTCTCATGTACGTGTTCCTACATGTGTATGGTCTACCGTCGAGATGCATATGCATACATATATGTACATTCAATGTATGTTCACCTCATGAATCAAGCATAGTAACGTAAGGAGAAACTCATAAACTCTAAACACATAAACATCATCCAAGAATGCACTCAACAGTAATCAAGACCCTTACTAATGCAAACACATCATACTAAGGAGTGACTTACCAATTCCCAACACTATGATTAGACTCAACCATTCTACTGTGTGTGTGTGTGTGTAAGCTCAATTAGGTTTCGTTACTTGTTACCTAACCAAGTTCTTCTACTCGAGTGATACTTCCCCTCGCTTTGGAGGATTGAACGTGAACCTGCATCCAACTTACACATTCCCTTGGTAGTCACTTGTTCATCAACATATGCATTTACACAATACTTTTCCATAGTTAGAATATCCAATTCAATAACCATTCATTTCGTATATATGCATTTCATCATATATCATTAAATGAAATAAACATTCATTGATACCAAAGTGGACCACATATATTCTCAATCAAAATTCCAATTACATTCACACATGTAATAATTTACCCTAGCATAGTAATAGAAATTAGGTAAACACACAATAGGGTGCGACAAAGAATGTTGTTTAGGAGTATTATTGTTGGGCTTGCATTTTTATAAATTCCTTGAGTTAGAGCATGTTTCATAATCATCACATGATATGTGGGAGTAGAGGATTTGAAACATAGGTGACATTCTTAACAATTAACTAGTATTATGGTTTCTTGTGAGAATTAAATGTGTAAATTTTTCATGTGTGTTTAGGAATCTATATCTTGTGGTGAGGTAGCATATGGAGACTGTGTTGGGAAATAGTGGAGCTTGGTGATTCAAACTTATCTTTTTTGGTTGTAGGGTGCTATTTTTTATTTGTAGTGTTAGATGGTTAGAAAATAGAGCTCAAGGAAAGGCACATAACTAAAATATAGAGGTAATGTCTTAAAGATATAACTTTTAAAAAAAATCTTACAAATTGAATGATGTGTTAAGTTTTGTGAAAGATGCACTTGGAAAGATGGGAATGGAGGTAGGAAATGGATAAAGGCTTCCATTTGAGACAAATTTATCTCTATCCTTCTTTCATCATTCTGGATGTTGATTTATTGTTATTCTTAATGTTTAATTTATAGTTGTGGCTTTTAAGGCCCTTTACTAGACTAATTTCAAGAGATGGAATTGATCAAGAGAAAAGTAGGTGAAGGGCTATTAAAGAAAATTATTTTAAAGAGTTTGTAAGGTGCTCAATTAACTCATCAATTCCTAGGGATGTCAAGCAATCAAGAATATAGGAGATGTGAAACGAGCTTAGGGTGTTGCATACCTATTATAGCAATGTGCACGGAAAGTACTAAGTGGGTTGCATGTATCACACAAAAATGGTGGACTAGAAGTGGGAAGTGACTTCATTGTCCTTATTTACTTTTGTACATTGAGCTCATTGACGTAGAGAATTACATAGAGGAATTTGATTCCCCTCCTTAGTATAGTAAATAAAGAGTGGCAAGTCTTGGTTCAAGCAATAGGTGTAGTTGGTTGGGTGCAAGAAGTGCTAGAGGTGGTGGAGGAAGGCAATGTAGGAAGGGAGCATTAGTAGGTAATTTAAGGAAGGTGGCAACATTTGGAGACCTTTGGTATCATTTGTTATATTTGTATATATGGATGCATATGGTTTTTTTATGCTTTTTCTTGTCCATGATGTATTCCAACATTAGCTTTTGAGCAATAATATATATGTAACACAAATTAGTTATTTTTAAGGTCTTATTATCCTTTGTTAATTTGGTAAGTTGGTGTTTCTATCTAGCTATATTTAATATTTATTTCAAGGGAAACACCCCTAATAGAATCCCCAACTAAATTAACTTTAAAAATAAAATAATATCTTACCCCAATGTGAGAAGGTTTATCTTTGACTATGAGAAGAATCTCTTGCATAGATACATCAAATCCATTGTCCTATAAAAAGAAAACAGAAGTTGACATAGTCCTAGGAATTAAAAAATATTGTTAGGCTTAAGGACTCAAATTAATGATTGAATACAACTGAAAGAGCAAACATTCACACTAATATCAATTCTTCAAGAGGTAAGAAGTCGCATAGCCGACCATTTTCACAACTACCTTAGACAAAGATCAAAAACCTTGGAAGACATAAAATCTTTTACAAGAGAAGTGACTAAACCACTCAAAATGTGTTAGCATGCCAAAATCCACACAAACATTAAGTAGCACTAGGAGGAGGGCCTATTTTGTTGAGAACTATATTTATTTCAAGTTTATGTATAGTCAACATCCTCCTATTGTAAACCACATTTAGATAAAGTAACTTACTAAGGAAATCAAACCTAGTTTTTTTTTTTAGATTGCAAGAATCGGTTGGGTATCCGTCCCCCTATAAACTGCAGTGCACCTGGTAAACTTTTTTCACGTGATCGGTGGTGCTGGCGCGACACGTCCTCCGGTACCACGAGTTTGGGGGGAGACTAGATCTTGTGACCTCTTTCCTGCAACAGGATGCTTTAGCCCATTGAGTTAGGCCCCCCACCCCAAAATCAAACCTAGTTTCACTCTTACAAAAATTTCAAATAAATTTGTTCTCAACATAATTTAATTATGTGAAATTTTAATAAGAATAACTACACAATTTAATTATATGAAATTTTAATAAAAATAACTATATAATTTAATTATGTGAAATTTTAATAAAAATAACTAATTATGTTCATGACTTATGGGAAATACAAAATAACAAATGTAAATGATAATTCAAAACTAAGACTAAATATGAAATTTGTAGAATATGGATTTTCTATGTTTCAACTAACCATTATTCTGTTTTCTTTTTCCTAGTAAAACAACTATATTTCTCACCTATCAAACTAATGAATAATGAATTAATTATTATTAGTACTTGCAGTTAGGCAATACTATTGGAATGAGTTTTGTTTTTTTGAGTTAACTAGTTATTAATAAGTTAGCTTTCAACCAATCAAAAACAATAATTTTTTTAAAAAAAAACTTAAAATGAAATTTGTAAAGTGAACTTGTAAAATATTTAATTTTATAAATTATAAAAATTATTTCTTGTGATTATGATTGGCTAGAAAGTTTTGTGTGTTATTGACTAATTTATAGGAAAAGTGAAAGTGAACTATCATTTTGCCTATATTTTAGAAAACACTATTATTTTGCTTATTTTTTAGACAATTGACCTATTATTTTGCCATTTTTTTAAAAAGACCTATTATTTTGCCATTTTTTAAGAAACAATATTTCTAATTTATTCGAATATTTTAAAAAAAAATCTTTGTAATATTAAATACTATATGTTTATTTTATTATGTCTTAAATTTTTATGAGATGTTTATTTTATCTATTTAGATGAATTCATGAACACAAATAGATTATATTATGCATATTGTTATTTAACAAAATTATTATATAAATTTTATGTTGAAATAATTATTATTTAATTCTATCTTATAATTATATTACATAATCATTTCGTTTTTATATTTTATATAATATAAAATAATTTAAAAATTATTATTAAAATTTATATTATCTAATAAATAAATATAATTTAATCAATTTATATTATATTATACATATTATTAGGTAACATAATTATTAGATAAATTTTATATAAATGCATCTAACTACCTTTTATTCTATTAAACTAAAATATAGACATGCTTTATCCTAAAATTTTAATATATTATTTACATCATTTTAATAAAAATTAACATTAAGTACATTTTTAAACGATTATGTTAACACTATAATTAACAAAACAAACATTTAATTTTATTGACATTAATAAAATATACATTTTTTTTATTAAATCTAATACTATAATTAAAATACTATAAAAATACTATAAAGACAAGTACTGCCACTACGTGGTACTTGTTATTATATCATTTGCCGGCATCGGATTAGTTTTACGGGCTCTGAAAACCCTCAAGCCTTATCCTAAATATTTCTGAACATTAATTTAAAAAAAATCGATTTCCTTACCCATACCTACCCAAGACTCCAATTCCACAGAAATGTATATTTATTCGTTAACGAGTAATAACAAGTTGATCTTTTCTGTTTCTCTGAAACTCTGGTTTAGGTGGTAAAGTTCAGGTCCCCAACACTTTACCTTCGATCGAGTATAATGGGAGTCCAATATGGTAAGTAGGTTTGAGAAGTGTTTTACATTCAACATTCAATCCATCTTCAGATTCAACACAGCCTTGCCAAATCCCGTAGGATTTGTTACCACAAAAGTTATAATGGTTTGTTAGCGATATATAGCATGTTAAAGTCTTAAACATGGCTTTTAGTTGAAGTTAATGCGAGTGAAATCGCTTGCAAAGCGGGTTAAGGAGAAGACAGATGGGTTTTCGTCAGTCCAGAAGCTTCAACCAACCTCTTGGCTGATTATTATTCGAGGTATGGCAAATTTTGCTCTTCATTTGTGCGGAGTCTTGAGTTTTTGAAGTTTCTGTTGCTAGTGGTTGGCAATTAAACTTCTGCACGATTCATAATGGCCTTTAGCAATTAAGGGCTGCGAAACAGATTGGTATGTAGTGATAAAGTAACAAAGCTTCTGAAAACATTACACATTTAATTTTCATGAACATTGGGATCATACCTTGTCATCTATCTTAGATAAAATGATAAAGTTTGATTGCGGTGTCTATACTACAATCAAGCATGATTAATTTTTAGCCAGTGATATTGATCTTTACAATGAGTGCCTCTAAAGTCAATAAAACTTTATTGTTTTTGAAGTGCCCGAATGCTTGCAGTTTCGTTCATACATTACGCATCTCATCCCTCAAAGTAAAGTGGAGGAGGGATTATGGAATGGATGAGGCTATAAAGAATGATAAAAGATGGAGGCTTTGTGATAAAATAGTGAGAGAAGTGCTTAAAGAGCCTGGACAAGTAATTCCTCTCAGATACCTTGAGAAAAGGAGGGAGAGGCTACATTTGCCGTATAAAGTGCAAACCTTTCTAAAGCTGTATCCTGGTCTATTTGAAATGTACATGGATATAATCAAACCCAAAACCCAGCGTGTGCCATTTCTGCGCATCAGTGATCGACTGGCTCTATTTTTGGAGGAAGAAAAGAGGATTAAGGATGAGAATGAGTTACTTCTGATTGACCGGTTGAAAAGGATACTCATACTCACTCACCATAAAAGACTTAGTGTTCAAAAGCTTGCTGATGTGAAAAGAGACTTTGGTTTTCCGGATGACCTTATATCCACTTTATCATCCAAGTACCCTAATCTGTTTAGTGTTGTCCATGATGATGATGATGGTCTTAATCCTCCCCATGTGCAACTTGTGTCATCATACCTTTCCAATGCCAATGCCAATACTGTTCCTCTCTCTGCAGTAGAAAGAAGGGCAAAAGAAGAATCCTGTAAGACTGGGAGACCTTCCACTCCTGCTTTTAGTGTCTGCCTCCCATCTGGGATGACGTTGAAGAAGGGAATGATGGAGTGGACAAGAAACTGGATGGAATCTCCCTATATATCACCTTATGTAGATTCAACTCATTTAGATCCTGCTTCGCCTGAAATGGAAAAGCGAACAGTGGGTGTTATACATGAACTACTTTCGCTTACTGTGCTTCGAAGGATGGCAGTTCCAACACTGGGAAAATTCTGTAATGACTTCAGATTGCCAAATGCATATCCAAAGATTTTCACTAGACATCCGGGGATCTTTTATTTGTGCCGTAAGGGTGGTATCAAAACAGTAATGTTGCGAGAGGCATATGACAGGGCAGATTTGATTGATAAAGATCCCTTGCTCCTCGTAAAAGAGAAGTTCTGTCAACTTCTAAAGGAGGGCCGTGAGGAGCAGGCTAAGGCAGAAGGAACTGAAATGGACAGTGATTGTTCAGAAGAAGGAAACAGTATCCACAACGGGCATGGATACTGAAGATATAATAAAAGATGATACCAACATTAGTGATGAAGCAATTACTGATCAGGAAGTAAAGTAAGATGATGACAATGCAGGCAAATGACTTTCTTCTCGTGATAGAATAAGTTGCAGTTTTAAGTGATAATCTTGGCACCAAATTTTCAGTTAGAGTTATACAGGGTCTACAAGAAATAATATGATGATGAGGAAAAGCATCTGCAGTTCCTCCATGCTTTCTATATGCAAACAAAATTGAAGGCCTTCGAATGATTCTGAATGCTGCTATAACAATATAGAAATTGCACATAAGCTCATTGAGGAGACATTTGTGTTGTCTCCATTTTGGTAGGATACACCTGCATATCTACTGCAAAATGCAAATTACAGTGTACTGATTCACATGATGAGGAGCTCCCTGAATTTATCCATTTGGTCCAAGGTCGCCTTCTTCACCCCACAAAGTTTTTAAGTCCCTACAAAATCGACAAAATCGAAATATCATGAACATGAAATTAGCGCCAAACAATGAAACTAAGGACATTATTCGTTGGACATGCATGACCTTCTTCAAACTTTTTGTTTTTATAACTTGTTCAAATACATTAATGTCAATGGGTGGCTCACATCCTATTTTATCATGCATTTAGCTTGTATATTTATGTATGTCCTCTCAATATTTGAATCCTCTTCCAACCTAGTGAAAACTCCTGGTTTTCAGTATTTGTACTAGACATTATTATTAGATACTTTAAACTTCAATTCATCAAGTGATTTTAATGAGAAAAGGAAAGTGGCTGTCTACAGCTCTTACGAAATATTGGGAGTCTGCATAGCAATTCATAAGAATAAATAGATGTTCTGTTGACTTACATAATTAATACTAGACTGTCTTCATATATACCCTTGCTTAAATTTGGTTTAGGTGGAGCACTTACATTTGAGTTCGCTTAACCTATATCTTGGCATTCTATGTAGGAAAATGTAGTTTCTAGTCTTATCGACGGTTTACAGCAATAGTAGGGTATTAACTGGAACCTGCTGTTTTTTTGGAAAAACTTTAACTTAAATTCTGAAAATTCTAAGAGTGGATCTCTGATACCTGTGAACATATTTTTGTCAAGGTATATGTTTATTTCCTATAGTTATATCTAGGGAACCCCCCTTGGCCTAGTAGAGCCTAAAGTCAAAGAAGGTCTTACCTACCTTAGTAAATTGGTCCATAGTTTCTTTTTTTATCATAAGTATGAAGTCTTTTGCCCTGAATTTGACACCCTTGGCACTCAAACAAAGCTTGCCTTTAGGGATTTTGGAACATACAACTTTGAATACCAACACTTCCTATTTCAAATGAATGTTGAAAGATGCAATTGTTATTGGTTCCTCATATGCCCCCTGGAGAAAATAAGCTATGCATTGGCCTCCTTGATAGAGAGTATTTTTAAGGTGAGTGTGGTAATGGAGGACATGAGGCAACTCTATCATCATGGATGTGTGAACCGATATTAGATGTTAGTTACTCATCAATATCATTCACATATTTATTTAGTTGATTCTTATCTTCTTAGAGCTATCGATTGTTTGAGGAAGACAAATAATTTCAAAATTTGAAGGATGAGAGGCTGGGGCCTCAAATTTTGTATAGGTGGTCATTGATTTAATTTGTATGAAAGTTAATTGGCTTGATGGTGAAGGGTGTTTACAAGCATATTTTTTGGATCCCATGTTATGTTTGTGCATTGAAAGACATAGAGATGATAGATTGGGTGAAGACCATGGTGGTAGAAGTGAGGGATATATAAATATTTAATTGACACCAACACACCTCATTTTCTCTTTTTAAGAATTTTTAGAGGAAATAATTTCTCAAGCACGTGGAAACTAGATATGCCATCTATTTTATTTTGTTATAGAGGATCCTAAAGGTGTGGGAGCCTCTATAATTAATGATGGTTAATGTGGAGTTGGGTAGATGGAATGAGGCAAACACGATTGAAGGAAAAAGTGTGACGCAAAAGATCCTTGATGGTGATTGGTGGTCCATAGTGAGATAAAAAATTTATGATTTTATTATTAAATTATTAATCTATTGATATTTATAACTTGTAAATTATTTTCATTCTTTGTCTTTAAATTTTATTTTTTGTTTGCAAATATGTTTATTCCATCTCACTTGTTGTATGGGTCACAAGATATGCTGATACAAACTCTCCTAGTTTGAAAGAAATTTACGAGACATTTGATAGCATGCTTTGGTGATGAAGCAAGCCATTCATAGTACAGATCTTAATTTGGAATTATACGAGGAGCAAATTAGGCCCATTATGATGTAGCAGTGGAACACTATGAACACTCCACTTCATATAACACCTTATGCTCTAAATCTCAAATGGTATTCATTAAAGCCCAAGATATTGCCTCCTTTTGTTGATGAAGAGGTGAAAGAAGGGCTCATGAAGGCCGTTTGAAAGATATATATCAACAGGGAGGCAACTTTACTTCACACACAATGGATTTCCTTTGCCAAACTTTGTGGTCCTACATTCAGTAAATCAGAGGCGAGGACAGATAGAGTTTCATTTACTCGAACCAACTCTATTGAATGGTGGACATGGCACGGTGAGGATGCTTGTCACTCGCCTCCTTTCATAGGTTGCTAATTCCTTTTTTGTAGAGAGGAAATGGTCCACAAACAACTTCATCTAGTCAATAAAGAGGAACAGACTTTTCTTTCAATAAGCAAAGAAGTTTGTTGCCATGCATAGTGCCTTGCAATGTTAGGATTGACAAACTCTAGCCACATGTTGCGATGTTGATCTTGAAGTTGCTACTTTGATTGATAAGGAAGCATAGGAGAGATTGCACAGGGTTCCATTGGATGAGGCAGTCCCTCATAGTGGCAGTGACTCAGATTTAGTCCAATTCTAATGTAGTGTGAGCAGATCCTATTTAGGGGCAGCGAGGGATTTTTTATGCATTTGTCATGATGTTCTTGAAACTTGCAACCTTTGTGCAGTTGTAATTTTTATATGATAAATATGCACATTGACAATGAAAGCAATGAATTTTTGTTAATTTGTGTGTTAGGACTCGTGAAATTTCAATTCACCTCTAATGTTATGCAACAAGGTTCTATAATGATCTGATGAATACTTTATTTATGTTATAATATGAATATTTGAAATTTTCTATACTTTTAAAATTTTCCCTATTCTTTTAATAGTCATCCCTTGCCATCCCCTAAAAATGGCCTCCTAAAAAAACATTTTTGGAAATGCGTCCTCCCATCCCCTGCTGTTCCCATCCCAGAAATTTGTTGGAAGATAGATAATTATATATATCTGTAAAGAAATAAAAATGAATTTGTTTAAAATTAGGTTTTATGAATTTGTCTTGTTTGATTCAGATTGAGGGTTATTGCTTTGTGATACTTGGTATCAAAAACATCTAGTTATGCAGCTCCTCTTAAATCTGAGTCAATAGTTGATCATTGCCCAAAGATGCTTTTTTATCATCCTTATTAAGCCAGAATCATCAGTATCAAAATCCTAATATCACCTCTATGCAATGGCTTGTAATAACATCAATCAAGTAAATAAAAATGGGTGTCGCCTGTAATAACAGCTATCAAGTAAATAAAAATGGGTGTCGAACAAAAGACATGGTATGTTGCATGTGTAGGAATACTCAAGATCACTGAGAGGGGGGGTGAATCAGTGATCTACAAAAACAAAAACAATTTAACTTTAAACTTGTGATAAGCACAAACTTCAATGGAACCACATAAAGATCACCATGACACAAGATTTATAAGTGGAAAACCCTAGAAAGGGAAAAACCACTGTGTGAGTTAGATCAATCCAATCCTCACAAATTGTTCACTATTAGATCTCACTGACCAAACTCTCACTGAGTACAATAGAGAATCAACTCTAGGTCTCACTGACCAAACTCTCACTGAGTACAATATGCTTAGGATCACCAACTCCTCATGACAATCAGGAGCACCAACTCCAATGATAAACCAAGAGCATCAACTCCAAATAAAGAACAGGAGCACCGACTCCAATGAGAAATTTGAAGAACAAAATACAGAGTACTACTTTGTTTACAATATGTACCAGATCATCCACTTCACTTGTTTCATACACAAACATTCAACACTTATCCCTCCTTGCATACATAAATGATAACTTCTTTACAAGCAACCCCTTATTTCAACAAACACAAACAAGACTTCAACTAATGTTTATATGAACAAGGAATCCTGCCCACATCATGACAGTATCCTGCTTTTGAATGAACACATAAATGACACACAGAAACGACTTTTACACACCTATGACTGCTGTTATAATGATAGTCTACTGTCACATGGATATCTGCACATCCAGAGCACTGCTTGACAATCTTTCACACTATCCTTACATTCATTTAAGCTTCAGTCCCCAGTGTTCATGTTGAAATCACATTAATCTGTGCATAGAGAAGTCACACTTCATGAATACAGTGAGATAATGGCATCATATAGCACTGTCATTCAATTCTCCCTCTCTATGAATAATCTTGACATCAAATCAAACTGCATATACTTGTGATCTTGTTCAGATGATTAAACTATGCAAAGGAAAAAGACATTCCAAGAATACAGTCACTCAAATCTTTGAAACCCTTCCTTAAACTGTTAGTTAGATTTCTCATTCTGTCTATTGTCTCTTCAAAAGCACAGTTTCATAATCTTCAATATGCTCTCACAGAGCATTAACAATCCTCAGAATACCTTGCTCTCTCAGAGATCCGCATTCCATCTCTAACTTTAGACAGTTATCAAACTGCATATAACTGTAACAAGGGATGACACCCATATGCCCGTCAAAGAGAGATCTTCAGGAGACAACCGTTCTTCAGATTTAAAAGAGAGCCATTGATCCTTGACACCTGCCAATACACCAATTAAATTATAGCCATTGATTGGTCTTTAGGCGGTATAATATGAATTGTTAACTTGCCAAGCCGATTAACCCTAAGAGTAGGGGCCGGTTAACAATAGACTTAACCCCTCAAATAGTCACTTAAGTGACTCTCTACCTGTTGTAGCAAGTCAATCATCAAATATAACATAAAATGAACTTAGGATTGACACCCTTCATAAAGCATAACCCTAGGTCTATGGTCATAGTCTTAGGGTTTCAAAATAATGAACAATGGATAAAATGTCAACTTTTTGTAAGTTGATAAACACTAACCTTGATCCTCATAAGAGCACTAAGAGAAGATCTTAACCATATCACTGCCCATATTTTGCAACAACATACACCTTATTTTGCAACAACATACACCTTGCCTTTTGTATCAACCATGAAATGAATGATATACCTTATCAACACCATGAAGCAATGAACTTGTATCTTTGTGATCAAGAACAAACCAAACCGAGTATCTTTGCCAGAGCAATGAGCATCAACACATGAGCCCATGAAATGAATGAGCAAGTCCACCAACAGTATGGAGATATAATAATACTATAGTCTTTATCTTAATGCTAAGTCAAGAATGATCGAAGTCAAAAAAATTTGCACTTTAGTATGGGGCATCAGATGTAGAAAAAGAAGATTGACTTTTACCTCATTATCATGATTCATGACTGTATATCATGTAACTGTTTTTATAGCAGCAATAACAGTTGTTTCTCAACAATACTAGTGGAGGCTCAAACTTATCTATAACTAACATTCCAACAAACCTGGTGAAAAATGAGTTTCATTTAGAAAAACATGAAGAACATTTGGTAAAAGCTATCATTCCAAAATCAAAGGATGGTCAGAATGCAAATCATGCATAGATGTGTAGCTGTTTAAATTGACTTTCTTTTGGAAAAATGTAGTGCATCATTTTTCTGAGCTGCTATACAAAATTTACATCCCACATTCTCCATATGAAGTAATCATTATTTGAAACCACATAAAACTATCGTTTTCTTGTCCATAAAATATCACCATCATGTGATGCCTGTTGAATAGGAAACCAAAGCATCAGACTGCAACTGTTAAGAAATAACTAGCACAATAGTCTTGAATCTTTCTTATTAGCATATTTTAATGTCAAGTTGGTTGTAATGTAGAAGATATGTATTTATCAGATTCTGTGTACTCAGAATGATGCTAAAAACTCCCAAAGAATGAATACTTACACCAAAGATCTGGAAATTGAATGACAATTGTTTGGGTTGGTAATTTTTATTCTTGGAATCTTACACCTCAGCTCATCAAAGCTTGTTTCAATTTGCTTCTATTGAGCATTTGCACCTCTGCCATAAAACTGAATAAACAGGTTGATGGTCAGGGTCAGAGGACTTACATTCTCTGCAAACATAAGAGAGCTGGTCTAGACCTTTACGATACCTTAGTATATGATCACGCCTATAGAGAAAGCAATGAGTGAAAGTGTGGTTTAAATACGCATTTGAACTGAGATGATAAAATATATGAATGGAATTCTAAGGTAATGTCAGTATGCAAAAACAAACGTCTGTTAATTGAATTACTTCAGAACTTATTACAAAACAACTTTGACTTTCGTTTCTGATTGAAAGGATAGATGATATTTTGGAGTAGCCTTTGTCAACTAGGGAAATTGGGGGAAAAAATAATAGATGGAGGGAAATGGTAAATAATTAAATAATTAGAAACAATTATTTACTTATAGAGGAGAGTAATTGATAAATAATTAAACAAATAACAATTTATTTAATTATAGATGAGAAAGGAGATTAATTAGTGATGTAATTAAATAAATTAGAATTATTTAACTAATCAAAAGAAGAATAAAGAATTAAGTAATTATATAATTAAGAATTATTTAATTAATAGAAGAATAGTGGTATTAGGGAATAATTAAATAATTAAAATTATTTAATCATGCAGGAAGGATGCAAATTAGTGCAAAAAAGTTGTTCGCAGGCTTAGGACATTTTTCAGTGTCTACAGCCTTAATCTTCTTTAGCATGATTAATGGAAAAACAATATTCTATATTTGGTTAGGGTCCACGGAATCTAAATCATTATCATACAAATTGATGAAGAAATGTTCAAGGGTGTATTAGGCAATGAGGTGACAAATGATATGTGTATCCAGTAGATTTTTATAGTTTACTTAATGAGTTTGTAGGGTTCAAGACTTCAAGTGAAAGTGAAAGGCATAAATAATCCAGCAGGAGCTCATTGATTTTGTAAACAAAATTGCGTACATGGTTCAAAATTGAATCAATGGTTTCTCGTTCCTTGTGTGGGAACACATGAGGATGAGGAAGACTAAGCAATGGATTTTGAAATGGAATAAAACCAGCAAGGACAGAGATCAAATGTATTTAAAAGTAATGTATTTTGGGAACGAGAAATAGGGCAACAGAGCTAATTAAAAAAGTAAATGCCAGGCATTTCATATATCTGCATTCTCAGACAATTGGCAATGTTTTGCAGAATTTCCACCCAAAGTATGAGTCTAAATGCATCCAAAAGTTAGAATGAAGGATTGCAGACATCTTTATATACTCAATCTCATGAACTTTCGTAATGTGTTGAAATAAAGAATAACAAATGCTATTCTGCTCAAGAAGTAGGGAGTAGAATCACACATGCATTAACTTGACAAAAAAGTTCAAGTTTAGAGTCGGGCCATCAAAGCATCTCATATTTCAGGAGTGTTGCTTTGAGAGGCACGATATAAAAAACCCCAAACTAATCCTTGTATTTGTGATACTGGCAAACTTGTCCATGTGTTTGTGAATTCAGTCAACAAGCTCCTGCATAGAAATTTCCGATGGTTATGATTAGTAGATGGCATGTGTTGGAAGATAATCGTGAATACAACACTGCAGACATTACAAATGATAAAGTTCATCTCAGAATGACAAGAAACAGAGTACATTGACTATGAAACAGGGAATCATGTCAACTCTGCTGCTCAAATTGCACCATTGCCACTTCAGTGAGATTGACACTGGAGCGGAAGCTGTGTAGGCAGTATGCACACATACATATAGATAGTCTAAGGCACCTTCGAAATTAAGATATGCTTAAACCTGTAGATTGTTCTCCTTTACTCTACTTGCCATTGCCATTAACAGTTATAGAAAATATTAATTGGCTTTTGTTTTGTGGTTGTGAGCCCTCATGTTCTGCGACAAGTATCTTCCTTTTGCTATGTCCACAAATGTCTCAAACCTGTATACATGGCTCCACTAATCTATAAAATTCTACAGAATAGTGAAACATATGGTCAAATTAATTTAGATTGCTTTAAATATCAATATACACAAGCACCCCAAAATGATTGGTGGCTCTAAAAATAGTATCTATTTTCAGTTTGTGCTACTACAGTGTTGGGTTTCACATTCTTTTTGTTTTCTTTTCAGTTGTCATAACACTTGTACTAATGGTCCAAAATGCAAATTTGATGTGACAATTAAACGAGGGTTTTAAGATCACTTTCATGGTAAATGCAATTAAAGGTACTTTAATAATTCACAGGCAAGCATATATATTCATACATCAGATGACAGTTTCACATCGTTGAAAACTTCCAGTCAACCTATCTCCATGCCATCTAATGATGAGGAGTCTCTTTAAACATACATTAATGTCAAACATTTACCACTCAAATCAGAGGAGGAGATATTGACTTTGGCTGAACTTAATAATATTAGTAATTCCATCAATTGAGAGTAGTTCATCATTGATTGAATGGCAGGGTTTGCAAGGCAACATTTCTTTTTGTAGACAAGATGTGAGCATTGCTCAGTGCTGTGGCATATTATGAATCTACGTTTTCCACAAATGATGTAAAGTATACATAGGTCACAAAATAGTCATTGATCATACAGATGTATGTAACAAAGTTATCACCAAGTTGGTGTTACCTCTAACAAATGAACAACCACGTTGCAATGTAGCATGAGCATACATGTCACCAACTTCTCAATTGAATATGTTTGTTTACTTACCAATATGCAAATATCTGTATTTGGGCATCTACCATAACTACAGTGAGAGAGATTTGATCCTGGTAAATTTATCGCTTACTTCTGGCATTTAGCCACAAACCTTTCTACATCTATCTCTTACTCTTAATTTTCTGTAATCTGTTACTGCTGGTAGTTAGCCACAAACCCTTCCACATATGTCTCTTGCCCTTAATTTTCTGTAAATGTTTTATACAGAGGGAAATGTTTGACGCTCACTCAATCGGAAGTGTGCATTAAAGTGTCAAGAATATATGCACACATATCCCCATATCTATATAGAGAAACATAAAAGTTTTGACAGCATTTATTATTTTTTATGAATGGACATGAGAAGCAAAGCAATTGTGCATATGTTGATGCCAATATGGAAGAGAAAAGGTGTCTGCAGGTTCTGAATTCCAAACTATGTCAAATTATGTGTCTGCTCACTCTCACATAAAAAAACTATGTGTATGTCCACACCCACTTACGAAAATTGTGTTTCTTTACACCCATATACAGAAACTGTTCTTATATATGTTGGCATCCTAGTTTAATGTGTCTCATTTCTCTTTGTTCTACTCCCGTGTTGTGCATTTGACCCTATCTCACCCACCATTTATAACCGATTTGAGAAATCTCCAGTTAGGTCCCCTATGTTGAAATATTGTCCAAGGCTTTTCGCTCAAAGTGTGTTCGTAAAAAGTCCCTAGTATAATGTGTTAATGGAGTGCTTTGTGGTCATTGCTCAGCTATTTGGCCTTTCCTTGGGTGTTTTAGGGTTTATCTCTAAGCCCTTGGTTCCTCCGAGTTACCTTTCCAGCATTCTCTCCACAACCCTAAGTGCTTCTTTGTTCCCTCTTGGACCTCAGGACTTGACGAGAACTTTAGACCTAAGTTTAAGCTCCCATTTCCCTCTCCTTTCCGCCCTCTAATCCCCGTGCAAACTTACCTTTCATTTCATTGTAGACCTCATAACTCTCTTCGGACTTGGAACAGGTTCCAAGTTTGAGTTTCTTTCCGGTCCTTGTCTTCCCCTCTTGCAAGTTTCTTCTCAATTTCATTTCAGACCTTAGGCCTCAACTGGAACTTGGAACTTTATGTTCCAAGTTCTTGTTTCCCCCAGAGCCTGATCCTCGTAGTGTATAGGCCATTCCTTTCTTTCGGACCTTGGGTCATGATTGGGACATTGAACCTTATGTTTTGGTTCCAATTCCCTTTCCGATCTTGACACCCACCAATTATGTGTGAATATTCAAGTTCCAAAGCTTTGAATCAAAATTCCATGGTTCTTGCTTCCTCTCGGAATTTGAACCTCCCAAGGCAAACATTCAAGGTTCGAGGTTCCTCCCAAAACTTGAAACCCGAAGTGTAGATGCTGATGTATGGAAAAAGATGAAGTCAATGTCTTGGAAAATGTGAGTATTTTATAAGCTGTCGAAACTTTGGTGTGGTTTCGGAATTACATGAAGTTCCCAATTTGGCCGAAGTTCTTGACTTCATTTAGTTCCCAACGAGCGTCTAGTTCCTAATAGGGCAAGAAGTGTTGACAAGGTTCTATTTTCTCTCCAAAGGCCGGAAAGCTCAAAGGGACATGTGATGAAAGAAGTAAGCAAATGAAGAATGTAGTGTTTGTCAGTGATTTGAGGTGGTTCAAGAACCTCCCTAGGTTCCTAAAAATGTTTCAACTTCTAACAAGTTCGTTGACCATCAAAAGAAAGAGAAAAGTTGGCTAAGTGTAATGTTGTTGGTGCTTTGAAGAGGTTTCAAAACCTTTGTTGGCTCTCGATGAGCTTTAATAACTTTTGAAGAAGGCAAAAAGAAAGATTCCTTGGTTTCTTTGTTAGAGGTTTGGGGTAGTTTTAGAACCACTTCGAGTTTGCAAAGGTGGTTCAAATGCCGAAAAATAGAGGGCTTCTTGTGTTAAAGGTTTGTGCTGGTTATGGAACCTCTATAGGTTCCCGATGGAAGTTCTAGCACCAATAGTTTTTGTTGACAAGAAAAGTGGAGGAAAGAGAAAGAGCAATGTAGTGTTTGTTGGAGATTTGAGGAGGTTCGCAAACTACGGGCTTTTGCTAACAAACAAGTATAAGGGAAGTGTTTTATAGCATGGCAGAGTTTCTAGGTTGTTTCAAAAACACCTATGGTTCTCAAAATGGGTTAAATCACCAACAACAAGTGTCGACGTGCAAAGGTCAATGCCTGCTTGCAAAATATGAAGGAAATCCAATGTTGTTGGAGGTTTGTTGTGGTTCTTGAACCACCTTTGGGGCCTATTGCGATTTTGAATCTCACTCATTTGCTTGCCATCAATGTAGGGGAGCTCTCCTATCTACCTACATTTACTCCACCTACCATCCCACCTTTCATAGATGCCATTAATGATCAAAAGTGTTGTAGAGAAAAGGCTAGTGGTTACCCATACCATGTGAGTACATCAATCATGATTGAGTTAGATATAGGGTATTGAAAATGATGAAAAACAGGATGTGAAGTTATGGATGCTTGATGCCCCTTGCAACTATCGTGGTCATGGATTTTTAGGGTTTTCATGCAAGTTTGCATGTTTCCCATTTTGGCATGGGTTGCAGTGGGGTATGTAGGTCTTCTTTTTCATTATTGAAGGCATGAGAAAGTTAGTTGGAGAAGAACATAGAAGAATACACTTCCAGGCTGCTAGGGTTTCAACTCCAATGAAGGGAAAGACATCTTGCATTTTGATGATCTGGGTTCATCCCAAACGTGTAATGAACTTATTGTAATCTTTGAAGAATGATTTTAAAGTGTGGAATCGACCTTAATTGAGTTTCTCCATTGGCATTATGTTCATTTTTGGATGTATATGATGTGATTAGTTGGCCGATTAGATGACTATAGAAACTTTGCAAAGCTTTTGTATGGCGACTTTTCACAATAATAAAGGAAATGTTTAGGTCTGTCTATAGATAAGTAAGTAGACTCATTTAACATTCTGCAAAATGTTATTTCTTTGAATGCATGTGTAGAACCTAGTTTACTTATGTATTCTAAGAGGTATTGTCTTCGGTGAAACCTTCATTAAGGTGTCACAATGAGGTTTCCATCATTACATGTTTTGAATGAATCCATGACTCTGTTGCCCTACTGAAATTGGCACCGGTCTACTATTGACACCACCTCTCATCACCCCAACACATTAAAACAAATCAATCATAAGCACTTTCTTTCAATTGTGTTGTATTAGTTTGTTCATGCTTCCATGCATGAGTGCATAACAACAATAGGGGTTGTTCATCAGTATTTTACACACTCTACATGATAAGCCTTTTCTGCTATATAAAGGTGCATAGTGTTACATTTCTAAACTAGAACAAAGGTACGTTGTGACAACTAGAAATAGGGGTATATCGTGCAATGGGTATGATTTATGGCAAGGTAGCTGTTTAGTTCCAGTAATATCATATAACTCAGCACCTTAGGGATTCCCCCCTTGGTCTTGTAGAACCAAAAGTGAAGGTCCTAGCCACCTCAACAATTGGTCCTAGGTTGCCCAACCTAAGCATAGGTTTTGTGGTACTCTTCCCAGGTTTGACACACCTAGCAATTGGGAGACTACGCGTCCTTTGGGATTTGGGACATACAACTTAGATCACCAACAAATTGGCATTGTTGCTAGATATATGTTATTCTAGTTCTCATCTTGAAGATCTCTGGAACTGACAACAGGGAAACAATCCTTGGTACTTTGAATTTTCAACTACCGAGAAATTTTATTTTATGTCTTCCTAGTGAAGGGTGGCGAATCTGTTTTAGTCAACCTGGAACTAACAATCAGATTAAAAGTCTTTGTGATGGAGACAAGAAGGCAACCTAAGTACTAGTAGGAGCAAGGAGAAGCTTCCACCAATGCACAAAGACATCCATCATGAGAAGCTTAGAGTAATGGTAAGTCATTTAGACCTACCTATCCAGTTTCAGAAGTTAGCACTTTAGGTAGAAATAATCTATTTATTGATTCATAAGATCAATACCTATATACTTTTGAAGACGTAAATGATAGTCACATAATAAAAAAATAGAGAAATATGTATAGGTCTGATTATGGAAGTATAAATGATATGGTTGTTGGTAGAAGGGACATGGATAGATATTGTATTGCATATCCTGTTTATCGGTCCTCTTTTCCCAACACATCTTATGATTGTAATGATGAAGTAGATGAATTGATAGATTGACTTAGATAGGAGAAACTAAAACAATTGGCGGTTGTTGAACAATAAGAGGCTCAATTAAAAATGAATCATATGCTTCTTGGTAGGATGAACAGGGATATACATTAGATGTGCAAAATTTTGGCATGAGTTATCTAGATGAAGAAATATATGATACTGGCCAATATCCTCATCCTCCCAGGACATCATATAGAGAAGATGTTGAACACGATGAGACGTGGTCTTGCCTCAAGTAAAAGCACCATCAACATCTTGCAAAGCTCAAATTGTAGAAGGTTCAACTGACCACTCCCATGAATCCAAATGTCCTCTCAGTGAGTAGAGAGGAAAATCATTATGAGGATGAATATCCATGCTGTTCATTAGCCCAACATCAAATAAAAATTCATGTTTAGACCTACACGCATCCATACTTGAAAAGAAGTGAAGGATATAAGACCTTAAGGAGCTTGAAAATGAGTGTGAAGAAAGAATCAAGGCGTTGCAATCCAATGTCCATCCTATTGCTACAAAAGGTCAGGCTACTCAATCCCCTATTATTCCTTTGGATACTCTTTACAAACAACTAGACATATCTTGGGATGATTATGAAATAAGAATCATGATAGGCAGCATCTACAACCAGATGCCTAGATTTGATGGGTATGATATCAGTGAAGGGGGGGCACACATTTTGGTGCATTTTCAAAATTTATGGAAAATTTTCAATTTGAAGATGAAGACACATGGATGAGATTTTTTGTTATATCCTTGCATGGAAAGGCATTAAGGTGGTATGAAGGTTTCCAAAGCATTCCTTTGCTTCTTGGAATGACCTTGTGGTTGTATCTGAAGAAGAGTTTGCGTTGCATGTTGACTCTGCTGTCCTTGTCCAAGAATTAGGAAACATCAAGTGGCAAGAAGGAGAGCCTAGTATGGACTTCAGTCACAGATTTGCGGTTGCCCTTTCCAAGATCCCAAAAAGTTTCAAATGTAAAACACTTGTTTGTATTGATATGTTCTTTGAGGCCTATGAAGCTGGTCTAGGTTCAATACGGGAAGAATTTAATCTGGTAAATAGATAGAAAGCATACAAATTCCTTGATTCCATTGAGAAAGTGAAAAAGGAAATGATTGCAAAATCATTATCCTCAAATATGGAGGTTTTTGGTAATGAATAGGTTGCTCTGGACAATGATGACATGGATATTGAATCAAGTTTGAGCACAATATCAAGTGATGATTGTGTTTGCAGGCCGGTAGAGGGAGATGTCGGTGCACTATGTGACAACAGTACCGATGAAGATGACAGTGTTTGCACCTACCTTCAGTTGGATCAATCATTCATGGATGATAACAACGAATTGATAAAATGATAATTTCCAGTTTGAGAGTGAAAAAATTGACCTTGGTGTTTAATGTAGCAGCATGGACAAGGGAGTTGTGTGTGCAAGTGAAAAATTAGATGAATCAACTCATGGAGTTGATTATACAGAGCATACACAAGTTTGTGATAAAAGTGGTGAACAAGAAAGTATTTTCTTGTTTGGTATCTTACCCTCCTTTGTTCCTTTATTTATTTATTTTGGAGCTGCTAATGATGTTTGTTTGCATGAGGAAAATTAAGGTGGTTGCACTCAATGATAAAATTGCTGAGGTAAATACTAGTGTAGTTACTGATTTTCAATTTGAAGACCTTGCCTTTGAAGAATGTGAGGTTGGTGACCATGTGAATGTATATGAGACCATATGTGTTTGGTGCAAGACATGTTGTCTTTTTCATGCAGAGCGCACTTCAAAAGGGTCATATGAAGATGTTGCTACATTAGTGGATGTGGAAGAAGAAATGTGCCACATGCCTGATTTGAGCAACACCAATAACACAAGTTGCCAAGAAGAAATTGAAACAGAAAGACAATTTGAAGAATTTAGTTCCTCACTTGAGACGTCTCATGTTTTGCATTATGATGTTGATAATGGTAATGAAGAAGTGGATCAGCTATATGATCTAGACTTGGAGGTTGTCAGCATGTTGGACAGTGAGGGATGCTAGTTGCTTGTTGTCCCTAAGATTAGCTGAGTTGAGTATGAAATTTTTCATGATGAAGATGCAGCTCTTGATGTGGTGGATGATGGCATGCCCGAGTTCGAGTATTTCACTTAGGCCCAACGTATAATTTGTGATGATGTCGAACTGCAACATATATGCCAAAGAGAAGATCAACATGTTGTAGCCCAACTTGATATTGTACCCGACCTTGAGGTATTCCAATTTGGGATGTGAGATGATTTCATTTGTTATGCTGAGAAGGGTTATAGTTAGGTATATTTTTCCTTGCAATGTGGGTTGGAAACATTTTCTTTGTGCTTCAATTCAATTGATGAGGTCAATAGGTATGATGAAGTTTGTGTTTTTCTTGAGGCTGACCTCATTCTTCAAGTTGTGCCCCCATACTTCAATGATATATCAAGGTATGGTTCAAAAGCTTATTTTATGTGGTTGTCTTGCAATGGCAAGGTTAATTGTGGAGCTAGCCTTCACTCGTTTGGAGGCAATCATAAATAAATGCATGCAAGCAAAAGCTCACATTTGATGCAACTTGATGAAGATAGTTTTGGGTTGAAGGAGATCAGTTCCTTCAACAGACTTGTCTTTGTCAGAGGCAAGTGGATGGATCAACTTGTTCAAGGCCATGTGCCATGGGTATATATGTAGGGCCTGACTTACAAAGAAATGTGGTAAGTTTTATGTACAGCCATAGCTTCAATGTCTATGTGCCTCTATGTCATTGGTTGCAAGTTGTTCTTCCTTATATATATTGTGTTTTGTCTCATATACACTATTGAGTTTGTGTAGTCATGACCCTTGTTTGTCATGAGGAAGTGTAAGTTAGTCCCAATCCCTTTTGTTCCCCTTTTTTGGTCTGCTCTCGGAGATTTGGATTCTCGTTGTGCTTGCAAGAGACAAACATCCCCAACTTGAGCCAATGTTTGCACCCGAGTTTAATGTGTCTCATTTCTCTTTGTTCTACTCCCGTGTTGTGCATATGACCCTAACTCACCCACCATTGGCAATCGATATGAGAAATCTCCAATTGGGTCCCCTATGTTGAAATATTGTCAAAGGGTTTTCACTCAAAGTGTGTTCATCAAAAATCCCATAGTATAATGTGTTAATGGGGTGCTTTGTGGTCATTACCTAGTTATTTGGCCTTTCCTTGGGTGTTTTCGGGCTTATCTCTAAGTCCCTAGTTCCTCTAAGTTCCCTTTCTAGCATTCACTCTGCCCCCTTAAGTGCTTCTTAGCTCCCTCTTGAACCTTGGGATTCGATGGGAACTTTAGACCTAAGTTTAAGCTCCCATTTCCTTTTCCTTCCACCCTTCGATCCTTGTGCAACCTTACCTTTCATTTCATCACAAACCTCATAACTCTCTTCCAAGTCTGCATTTCCTTTTGTGACCCATCTTCCCTTCCAACAAGCTTCTTCATAGTTTCATTTCAGACTTTAGGCCCCAATTGGAACCAAGAACTCTATGTTCCAAGTTCTCGTTTCTCCTTAGAGTCTAATCCCAATAGTGTATTGGCCATTCATCCCTTTCATATGTCGGGTCCTAATTGGAACATAGAACCTTATGTTTCGGTTCCAATTCCCTTTCCGATCCTGACACCCACTGGTTATGTGTGAATGCTCAAGTTCCAAATCCCTGAAGTAAAATTCCATGGTTCCTATTTCCTCCCAAAACTTGAACCCCACAAGGAAAACATCCAAGGTTCTAGGTTCCTCGTGAAACCCAAAACCCAAGCCCAAACATTGATGTGTGGAAAAAGATAAAGGCAAAGTCTTGGAAAAGACAAGTATTTTATAAGTTGTCAGAACTTTGGTGTGGTTTGGGAATTGCATGAAGTTTCTTGATGAACATTTTGTTCCTGATAGGGCAAGAAGTGTTGACAAGGTTCTATTTGCTCTCCAAAGGCTGAAAAGCTCAAAGGGACATGTGATGAAAAAAGTAAGCAAATGAAGAATGTAGTGTTTGCTAGTGATTTGGTGTGGTTTGAGAACCTCCCTAGGTTCTCAAAAATAGTTCAACTTCCAATAGGTTTTGCCGAGAATCAAAAGAAAGAGAAAAGTTTGCTAAATGTTATGTTGTTGGTACTTTGAAGATGTTTCAAAACCTTGGGGCTCTCAGCAAGGTTTTCATAACCTTGCTTGAGCTTGACAAGCTTTTATAGCTTTTGAAGAAGGCAAAAAGATAGAATCCTTGGTTTCTTTGTTGGAGCTTTGGGGTAGTTTTAGAACCACTTTGAGTTCCTGAAGGTGGTTCAAATGCCAACAAAGGTAGGGCTGCTCGTGTCAGAGGTTTGCATTGATTATGGAACCTCTCTAGGTTCCCAGTGGAAGTTTTGGCACTGATGGTTTTGGTCAACGTAAAGTGGAGGAAAGGGAAATGAGCAATGTAGTGTTTGTTGGAGATTTGAGGAGGTTCACAAACTGCAAGCTTTTGTCGACAAACAAGTGTAAGGGAAGTGTTTTATAGCATGGCAGCGGTTTTAGGTGGTTCCAGAACCTGCTATGGTTCTCAAAATGGGTTAAATCACTAACATCAAGTGCCGACGTGCAAAGGTCAATTCTTGCTTGCAAAATATGAAGGAAAGACAATATTGTCAAAATTTTGTGGTGGTTCTTGAACCACCTCTGAGGCTCGACGTAGTTCTAAATCTCACCCATCTGCATGCCATCAATGCAGGGGAGCTCTCCCACCTACCATCCCATCTTTCATGGATGCCATTAATGACTAGATGTGTTTTAGACGAAAGGACAATGGTTCCCCATATCTTGTGAGTACATCGACCATGATTGAATCAAATTTAGGGTACTGAAAATGATGAAAAATAGGATGTGAAGGTATGGACGCCTCTTGCAATTGTTGCAATCATGGATTTTTAGGGTTTTCATGCAAGTTTGAACATTTCCCATTTTGACATGAGTTGCAGTGGGGTATATAGGTCTTTTTTTTCATTATTGAAGGCATGGGAAAATTAGTTGGAGAAGAATACACTTCCAGGTAGCTAGGGTTTCAACTCCAATGAATAGAAATACATCTTGTTTTTTGTATTTTGATTATTTAGGTTCATCCCAAATGTGTAATGAACTTATTGTAATATCTGAAGAACGATTTTAAAGTGTGGAATCGACCTTGATTGTCTCCATTGGCATTGTGTTTATTTTTGGATATATATGTGATTAGTTGGCAACAAGATGACTATAAAAACTCTGCAGAGCTTTTATATGGTGTCTTTTCACACTAATAAAGGAAATGTTCAGGTTTGTCTATTGATTATTAAGTAGACTCATTTAATATTCTGCAAAGTTTGTTATTTCTTTGAATGCATGTCTAGAACCTAGTTTACTTATGTATTCTAAGAGGTATAGTCTTCAGCAAAACCTTTATTAAGGTGTCACAATGAGATTTCTATCATTACATGTTTTGAATGAATCCATGACTCTATTGCCCTATTGAAATTGACACTGGTCTGCTATTGACTCCACTTCTCATCACCCCAACACATTCAAACAAATCAATCATGATCACTTTCTTTCAATTGTGTCGTATTAGTTTGTTTATGCTTCCATGTATGAGTGCATAACAGCAATAGGGGTTCATCAGTATTTTACGCACTCTAAATGGTAAGTCTTTTCTGCTATATAAAGGCGCATAGCTTTGCATTTCTAAACTGGCACAAAGGTACGTTGTGACAACTAGAAATAGGGGTATACCATGCAATGGGTATGGTTTATGGCAAGGTAGCTGTTCAGTCCCAGTAATATCATATAACTCAGCACCTTAGGGATTCCCCCTTGTTCTTTTAGAATCAAAGGTGAAGGAGATCCTACCCACCTTAAAAATTTGTCCTAAGTTGCCCAACCTGAGCATAGGTTTTGTGGTACTCTTCCCAGGTTTGACACCCTTGGCACATGGGAGACTATCCATCCTTAGAGATCTGGGGCTTACAACTCAGATCACCAACAATATACATAAAATTTCAAATTCATGTGTAGATTATGATGTAATTAAATGGGTGTGGATTAAACCTGGATTGTGAACTGTTCCTCCCAGTATTGCCTCTTTACAAAAGCAGCTTGACAAGCCATGAAACAATGAATCCTCCTGCTCCTGCAGCACACACTGTCTTGCCAGCTACTGTCTGATTCAGCATCCAGGACTTTGGGATTGAGTAGATTTATCAAAGGAATTTCATTTCAGAGATAAGGATTCCTACAGTGCAGAGCATATAGGAGTATGTCATAAGCTGTTATCATTATTTACCCCCTTAAATTTCTTACCAAGTTGCAGCACAAGCATCAATTAATTCACTGCATAATGGTAGATTCTCCATATTTCCAGTCAGCTGGTATGGTTTGAAACACAGGAATGCAGTTCCTCATAGCCCAGTATACATGGTTGGATCTCTGCGGCAGAAGCCCGTGTCCATGTTGCTTGGACCGCCTTAAAAAGAAGGAAAAGCTGTATTCTTTGCTTCAGTAGTAAAGCACACCATTCCAACACCATTCCAGCTGAACCATAGTCTCTGCTTTCCTTCCTTCCTGTTGGTAATCTTACACAAATATAATTTAGGAAGGAAATGTGCAGAAGATTGTTTGGAAGGTGGTAGTTTTGAGAATGATTTTTATGTTTTTCATAGGTGAGGAAAAATATTTTATTGTGATTGGTTGATGTAAATGAGTTTTTATTATTCATATAAATTCAACATTCGATAAGACTGTTCATTTAGAAAAAGAAAGTAGATTCGAGTAGATTCCAATACAACATCTCTGAGGGAAGACCATTTTAGGAAGAAAAAATACTGTTTTTCTTTCCTGGAAATAATCACATTAGTGGCTGTTGTAGGTAAATATTGAAGAGCAAGAAGCAATGCTACCTCATACAGCTTCGCTTCAGAGATAACTTTCAAAAGAACCGAAACCTGACAGCATATATTGTGTTCATAGATTAAAAAGTTTTCGGATCAGTATATAGAAATCAGTTTAGGTTGGATAGAGGAAATTATGTTGTTTATTAAATGCTTTTTCTCTCTCCCATACATATATTTTAATCTTTAAGGGGCTGTCTTGTACGTTGGGTGCACCAAAGGTAAGGTTTTATCAGTCTTTTTTAATCATTTCTCTTTTTTTGAGACAGCGTTGCCATCAGTTTAACAACTGGCATTCTAGTGTGTTTCCATCAATTTAACAACTGGCATTCTAGTGTGTTTTCTTCATCCATGAGGCTAGGCCCATGGATAAGGGGTCAGCATTCTTCATGCAGACATTATATGACCATGCAATTAGTAATCAACCATTCATGATCTTATGAAATGCCATACATCCATTCTTCCTTTTAGACACATCTGGTTTTTTGAGGGGTTTAATTAGACATTTGTCTATTATATTGGTGTCATTCCATTTATTTTGAAATGCTGTTTATATCTGTCTTACAAGTTTGGAAGCATTGTTAAAGACCCACTGATTAGTGACAGAATTTAGTGTACACAAGTCATATGGTTTCTGAAGGACCACTTTCAAACAGAGGCTAGCAGGATTGTATACCTTACATTGTCTCGATGAAATGCAACTCTTTGAACGACTATTCAAAATTTATTTATCTGTGAGTATACTCAAAATTGAACTCTTTACGTTTTTTAATTTGTTTCACAAATTACTTATGTAAATTCAAAATGGAGTAACAATCCAGCTACAGTGTGAAGAGTTTATACTACGAGTTTTTAGCTTCTGTAGCTGTTTTAGCACTTGCACTTTTCCTTTCTTGTATCTGACCTAATAATGGCAGTGTTTGTTTCTGAATTATCTGAATAGAGAGGACTTGGAGAAGCTAAATTTACTTGTTATTAATGCAATGCAGACTGGTGTTGGGGTTGCTATTGCCACAGTAAAGGAATGCTGACGAAGAGCATGTTTCATTTGGTTTTGTTAAAGTTGAGGAATTGGATTTTGAAACAGTTAATGATATGGGAAAGAAGCAACATGCACATCTCCAAGTTGCCTCTGAGAAATAACTAATGTCACAGCTTATTATTTTTGTATTAAGTACATATTTATTTCCCATGCTCTTAAATGGGGAAATTAGTGACTGATCTGTCTTCTTGGAATTCTGGCTGTTACCAAATGTTCCAATACAAAATCATGTTCACATGAATCTTGTAAGTGCCATCAGATTTCCTGACTGGCATCAAAGATTTCTATTTTTTTTAATAATTATACATTTATATCATATAAAGTTATAGAAGAAGAATTATAAACTCGTGGACATTTGTAACCTGTTAAATATGCTTTTTTGATTTGCCTATTAATTGAAGCAAATTTGAATGCAAAGGAACAGTGATTTTTAAGGAAAGTAAAAAATTATTTAATTTGTTAAATAGGCTGGAGCCTGAAATTGTGCTAGAATTAGGGTTTTTCCAGCAGAGAATACTGAACTTTGTGTCTTGACCAGTTGTTATGAGTCTTGGGTTGTATCTTTAGGGACGGATCTAAGACTAGATGAGCTTAGAAAACTAGCTTACAAGTACTCAAAGGCGAAATAATCAGTTATTAAATGTATACTTTTACAACAACCAGAGCAAGACATTTTGAAGTTTATTTGGAAAGCAAAAATCTATCGTGCTTGTTTTCTGTAAAGAACATTAAACATGATGTAAAAATGATGTCTGTAATTCCATAGAGACTAGCACCATGCAAAGTGTAAATGAACTATTAGATGTTGCAGAAGAAAATGGAGCAAAAGTTGGAGAGGATTGCTGAAAGGAACAGTGATTTTTAAGCAAAGTATATGAATGTGATATGAATGTGAGGATATGCATGTATTTATGAGATAAAGAATGGCCTAAAAGCAAGAATGTATAATAAGAAACTTGTAATACATGATACGGTATGTAAGGTGAGTAATTACATATTAATTAAAGAAGAGATAAATACAACTAATGGGAGAAGAAATTTCAACTACCAAAAAAAATGTGGGAGTTATATGGAAGATGTTATTTGCTTTCATAATGACTCACTCCTAACAACCTAAGCAAGATAAATGAACGTGTAGGAAAAATATATAAAGAAAAATAAAGAAAAATATGAACTTATATGAACACCTCTCTTGAAATGCATCTTAGGTGGGCAAAAAGATGGGTCTTAAATGAGGATTGTCAAGTACTCATGTACATAGAATCCACTCAATAGCAAAGAAGAGAAATCTGTTCAATTGAGAAGAAGCTTCTTGCCCCCCTCCCTGAGAAAATTGAGATAAGCCTCCTTTAAAATAGAGAGAAAGAAAAAGAGAGGCTATTGGTTAGATAGCCCCTCAAAATAGCCTCTTGCACCCTCAATAAATCTTGCAAATGAAGAAACTTGCTTTCAATAAAAGGTTCGGTGAAGATGTTAGTAATTTTCTTAGTAGTTAGGCAATATTGAAGATCAATGACTTGTTAATGAATATGTTTTAAATATAGTGCATATAAACCCATATGTGCTTGGTTCGTAGATGGTGGACCAAGTTCCATAAAATTTGAATCACTCTGATTGTTGCATCATATGACAAATGGCTATCTAGATCGGCTACCAAATTTCATGAAGATGTGTTGAAATTAAATGACCTACAACACCTTGCTACTCAACCTCATTGAAAGATAAATCAATGACATTGCTTCTTGCTTGAACAACATATAGGATTTGAATCAAGCGAGAAATTGTAGCCAAAATTGATTTGCAATCTTGAGAATCGGTTGCTCAATCTGAATAAATATACCCAACCAAATCAATATCAATTCCTACTATTCAATGAATCCCATAACTATGAATACCTTGTATGTAGTAGAGATTCAACTTGGCTTCATTCTAGCACAACTCATGAGGTTCTTGCATGAATTTAGAGACCATGCCAATATCATATGAAATGTCGGGCTATGTGTTAGGTATATAGAGCTATTGTGTGTTGGTTAGGCATATAAGGCTACCAACAAGATATCAATAGAAAGTAGCATCGATCAAAGAGCATTGTACCTCAAGTTTGACTCTAGAAAGAAATAGAGTTGAATAGACTTGCAATAAGCTATGTGAAATTGTAAGGGCAAGTTAAGGGTATACTTGGATTGTGTAGTACTAATCTTGGAAGAAGATTGAGAAATCTCAATCCTAAGACAATAAACCAACAAACCCAAGTTGACCATAAAAAAACTCTTCATGAAGGTAGTTTGCATTGCCACAATAGAGGGTGAAGAGCCCCTTTGATTAGTAAGTCATAAACATATTAAACCATAAGTAGGAGAGGATCATTTTACTACAAGATGTAGGGGTTGAAATAAAAAAGGCTTCTAGATAATTCATTTGTGAGAAGGAAGAAATCTATTTTAGCATACCAAGCTTAAGGGCCTCATTTGAGCTCATATATATTTTCAAATGCAAACCATGGAAGAATCCTATAGAGAACCCTATGGTTGTTCATAAATATCTTCTCCTCAAGATCTCCATGAAGAAAAAAACTCTTCATATCTATTTGATGAACCTCCTAGTGATGTGTTGCAACAATAGCAAGTGTGTGAGTTGGATTAAATTCATCCTTGCAACTAGTGCAAAGGTCTTAATAAAGTAAATGTTTGGTATATGTGAAAACCCTTTTATGACCAATCATTCTTCGAACTTATCAATTGACACACTTGCTACAAATTTTGTTCGATATATCCAGTTATACGAAATATATTTCCTTCCCTTAATAAGGGGGACCAAATGTTAAGTATGATTCCCATCCAAGAAATTGTGCTCGTATATAGCTAATTCCTATCCAAGAAATTGTACTCATATATAGTTGCATCCCACTTAGGGATGCCTAATGTATTCCAAAAATATTGTATATTGAAAGCAAAGGAAATGAAGAAAGGTGGATGTCCATGGAATTTTGATATTGTTAGCCTTTTATTTGAAGGCTCTCCAACCCAATCACTTGTAGAATCTAGAGTTTGTTTAGCCCAAAGTGGACTATTATCCAAAGAAACAAGAGGAGATTCCTCAACCTTAAAATAATGACAAGGAGAGAAGGGAGTTGAATCCACATCATCACTTTTTGTAAGTTGAAATGGAGGATGAAGAATCCTTAGTATCAAGAATGTGCCTTAGTAGATCTAAATTCTCAAAAATCCTATCATCAATCCCAAGTGACTCCAATGTAAATGTAGAGGGTGGAATTTTTTATGAGTGGAACTTGAAGATCCCTCCTCAAAGCAAACACCCCTCTCAATAACCAACTCACATAGTAGGGCGGAGGATCTAAAATTGTTGAACACCATTAGACTAGCTTACAAAACTACAAGGTCTCCTCTAGGGATCCTTATCCTTATGTTTTTCTACTAGAATGTGGTTTCATGTTGAAGAACCAAACATCCTTAACTATTTCATTATGGGTTTTCAACTACAAATATTGAATATAATAACTCCCTTCAAGGATTTGTGAGAAACATAGTTCTAGATATATATTTTACATAGTTAATGACATCTACCCACTATTGTGGTGTAAGAAATTTAGAGCGAATCATATAGTTAACCATTTTTTCAAAAAAATGTTCTTACACTTTGCCACATTGTTCTACTAAGGGTTGCATGGAGTTGCATTATAAAAATCAATCCACTTAAAGTACAAAACCACTCAAAATGATGGTTAATATACTCACTACCATTAACAATCTCAAAGACCTCAAACTTTATTGAAGAAAGAAGACCTATGTATATATACCTAGAAAAGTCATTAATGAAGGTCAAGATGTATTTGGCCATGTTGGAAGAAGGATGCAAAAATAGACTAGATAAGTCATTACAATTCAACTCTAGATTCCAAATAGCTTTTTTGCTATTTACTTTGCATATCCTAAGGTCAAATGTAACATTCTTTGTAGACAAGTAAATAATCAATGTCTCCAATAATCATTAAGTTAGAAAAAATGAGGTGTTGATGTGAGGGTGGGGATATATGTTATTATTTTATTACTCCTTAGAGATTTGAATAATTTTTCTAATGATGCATTAATGAAGGGGTTACATAGTGGACTTCTAAGAGCATCTTCTATTATTAGTATGTATAAGATTTAATTAGTGTTTCACGGGGGAGTGCTTTGGAGTTACATATTCCAACTAGAGTGGAGGAAGTAAAAATTTTTGTGTGAGAGTTGTTTTTAAAAAAAAATTCAAGATGACTTAACACATGTGAGGTTCATTAAAATTATTACCATATTATTTTAGGATCTTGTTTGAGCCCATTATAATATTTTTTGGTAATTTTATGGTCCCCCTTAAGTCCATATATATGAGGCATGGGATAGAGGATTTAAGAAATACATTTTGTAGAGTAGTGCAACCAAATTTCTACTAGAGAAGTACGAATATTGATCGCATTCAAGTCCACATGGTATCATGTGAATGTATTGCAATCATTGATGTTATTGAAAATGCTTTGGGGGTTGTTTTTTTTTCTAAAAGGGTTTTCCTAGGGTATATCTATGTCTCTTATTTTCTTGTGATTTTCTAGACCTATTCTATCACTATCCCATTATTTCTTTTCTAAATGCTATTTACATTACCTAATGCTATTGAAACTTTTGTAGATTTGATTTCTATACAATTATCCTCAAAGGGTTAATGTGGAAATACTCACATGTTTAGTAGTTAAGATTTTTTTAGTTTAGTTGCTAAAGGGTTTGTAGACATTTTTCCTAACATTTGGTATCATAATAGAGTTGGTTCTATGGTTTGCATGTGGTTGCATGTACTTGCATGCTAGTTTCATGTGCTTGCAAATAATGGATCCATGATTATTTGATTATGGTTATTCCTCTATTATTGATTTCTTAGATTGATAAGACCATGGAAATATATTGGAAGTAATTGATTATTTATTAATATTTGTTTGAGTGGAATTTTGAAATAGATCTAGTTTATTATTTTAGGAAACAATATGGTGAGCACTAGAGGAACAGTACATAAGTTTAATGGAACCTACATTTAGTTATGGAAGCTCAAGGTGGATGATCTTAGTGTTGGTTATGTGTTTTCATGTTGTATGGTTGTAACCTAGATATGTTGTTTGGTATTATGGGATTTCCTTCGAGCATGGTTGTGTTTCTTTATATTTTGGCATGTGCAACAAAAGAGTGTTCTTGTTGAGTGCTTTCTTTTGGCTCCTTATCCACATGGAAAAACACTAATCATGTTGACTACCAATAGAAATGCTTATGTTGGGTTCATGGTTTTAGGCATTGGTTAGATGAAAGCATTTAAAACTTATCCCTTGGTTGCATGCAAGTTCTAGAGTTAGTATTTTAGTGACTAGGAAGCTTTTGGACAACTTGGTTCCTCTACATCATGTACTTACTAATAGTTGTAGAATTAGTCTTTTGGTGACATGGATTTATTAGACAAACCTTTAATCCTTTAAGATGATTGTATTGTATGTTGTCTTGGATCTATGGGCTTTGCATAATATTTTCTTACACCATGTGGTTGTGCTTATCTATGATATTCTATTATTTCAAGTTGTAGATTTGGTGTTTTGTAGATTTATGGGTTTCTAAATGTTTAAATTGATATAAGTTTGAACATATAATTTTATAGGTTTTTCATGTTAATCAAAATCTATAATTTTGTAGATATATAAAGATATTAATATTTAGGTTTTTTTTAGATGGAGACAATAGTAGATTTGTGTGCATGCTTCATGCATGATTTGATGAGATTCTTTCAAGTCTTCTCAATATGGAAGTGTTGGCATGTGTTTGGTTATTTAATACTTTTGTGATTTGTTTTGTTTGGTCCCTAAACCACAATTAATCTATTGTAGATTTGTGGTAAGTTATATCTAGAATTGATTTGATGTTCAAGTCAAAGAAAATTTACATGTTATCTCTATTTATCTCAATTTTGTATGTTATTGATGTAGCATTGAACCTATGTGTTGTATTGTTTGAGATCTATGAGTTTTTTTGTTTGTCTTTAGCTTTAGATGGCACATCAACCATGCTTTTCTATTTCTTTTGAGATGTTGCGCGTGTGCTAATTTTATGGATTTATTGTACTTGCATGTTGCATGAACTTGGGAGGAAATCTTAAGTGTGTTGTTGGCATCTAGTTGTAGCAGAGTTTTATTGAATTTTTTATAATCATAATGCATTAGTATGTGTATTGTAGTGATATAAATAGATGGTTGTATGGAGTGCCTAAGATAGTTGTAATTTAGGATCTATATTAGTTAACTATGGTGTCATGAAAGGTTATAGATCATACTTTAGTGAGAGATTTATGAAATTACATAGTTAACTGTGTCTCCTTTCTTAGAGATGATGCTATTTCTTTCCCATTTAAGAGCCCCTAGAGTTGCAATCAAGTTATTTGGTTGTGTGAAATCCCTATATGTATGTTTTTATAATTATACCATGCATAGAGTTTATTTCTTTTAGTGAGAGCTTTGACAGTGATATGGATTTATCACTTTATTATAGATGATCTTCTCTAGTGGATGTTGGTATCATCAAAAGCTCTTGAATTCTACCTCATGTGAATAGTGAGTGTTCTTTATTCTACTAGTAGAGGATGTATTTTTTTATTTTATGAGGATGTGACATCCTATTGTCATGGATATTTATTGGAGCTTTTGGTTGAGCCATGGCAATTCATAATGTCATGGAAATTTCATATATTTTGTTGATGTAGTGGGAGATTTAGAAATGGGTTGTGGTAATATTCTAGATGAGTGTTGTGATCATTTTTTCTTGTGAGCTTTTGGTTATTACAATGTTGCAATTGGAGTTTGGTTGGTATGGGATGGTTGGTTGTGCACCTCTATTATATTTGGGTGAGGTTGGATCTCTAGTCTTTTGGAGATCATTTATTGAAATAGTGCATCTATTGACTTGGTTTTAACTAATAGATTGAGGAGCTCATACTTGGAAGTGAATATGAGTTCAACATAAAATTTTTGAGGATGTGCTTCTTTTTAGAATAATGTCATACCACACTCTTGATCCACTTGGTGATGAATGATTTGATTTGTATTTCTCACTTGCTATTTAGATGCATTGTTTCTTTGTGTCTTGATTTCTCATGTGCATAAGTCATGAGATATGGATGTTAGTTCTAAAATTTTATTTGAGTAGATGCATATCTATATTATTTATTGTCTCCACATGTTTGGGTCTTGAGCTATAGAATTGATTTTGAAGACTAGTGTTGAGGAGTATAGTAGATCAGTAGTGACTTTGGGTATATTTTGTTTGTTATGGGAATGGTTGTTAGTTTGATATTCCTTTGATTTGAGAAGCATACATCTGCAATTGCTATTTTGGATTTTTAGATTAGATATTTAAATATTGAAAAATCTGTTTTTGGGATTTCTTGTAAGAGATCTTACTTATCAAAAATAGAAAACATGTTGGTATTTGCAAAATAGTGTGGTTTGATTTGCAATTTTCCTCTTTATGGTTTATAGTTTATCCCAGAGGTTCGGTTCATTTTTTTATTAAAGTTGAGAGTTATGTAGAGCTAATTATATCATTTGATTTGATTTTAGGTTATGTTGATCATCGTTTATGGTTATTGTTCTTAATTATTTTTTAGTAATGATATGGATGGTTAGAAAATTTTAATCTTGATTTTCTATATGATGTAAACAATTTGTGAGAGCTAAGTTTTTATTGGCATGATAATAAAGGGAGAGATTTTTGCATATTAACATGTGCTATTTGACACTATGAGATAGAAAACTTTAGCCATGTCCTTCATGTGAGTTCTATTAATAGAACTTTGGATATTTTGGTTAGTTTTAGAATAGAAATTACCCATATAGTGGGATTCCTAGGGAGGTATGTGTGTCATTGAACTATGATACATTGATCTTTAGGTATATTTATTTGTTTATGTGTTTGTTACTGATGGAAACAAAATTTATGTAGGATAGTGAATATACATGGATTTATGATTATGGATTGGGCTAGATATGTGGCCAGTAGAAGATTTTCATATAATATGTGTGCACTATTTTGAGGTATGGTTCATTTAGTGTGTTAGTGATGAGGTGTGATCGATATTCCAATAGTTGTATTGAATGGTAGATACCTAGTCTTAGTCTAAAGGTGATAACATTTGATGCATGTGTTTGGATTGAAAATGTTGGGAATTATAGTGCATGACATAGAATAATGTAATAAATAATAAATTAACATGTTAATGCTAATTTATTATATGTTAGTTATTAGTTATGAGTTAGTTGGTAGTTAGTAGTTTGGGTAGTTAATAAGTTGTCATTTCATTGTAATAGTTGTGTGTTGTTGACGAATGAATAATTTACAGGTTTGAGCCTTTGGCTCTCTCTTTTCTCCATTTCAATATGATATTAGAGTAGGTTTTAAGGACCTCCACAAACCCATTACCTTTTTTCATTCCCATCCATTTGTTGTAAAGTCAAGTGATGTAAACAAAGGACTAGAGGATGCCATGGACCTCGTGTGAGATTTTGAGTTTGTAGCATCCACCCTTCTTGCATATTTGTCAGCGATTCTAGTGGATACCACAAACCTCATAGCAAACCCATTGAAATCCACCATTCATGTGCATATCCTTTCTTTTCCATTGTGTACATTATTTACACAATAGTTCCTCCATTATGTTTATTGTGTTCATATTTAAAGTTGTAGGGGTATAAGGTATTATAGAAAAGTGTATGAGGTTAAGGTGATTGAGAAGAAGGATTTTATCTTTCAGTTATGAGAGTTTCATTGTTTGAATATTAGTATGGATTTATTATGCTGTTATTTGATGGATATTCAATTTGTAGAAAGGAGGAACCATGTTCTCATTAGGCACCATTCAATTGTTGGTACCCTGTTTTGATTTTAAATGGTAGTTTTGCACAATCTCACTAAAACTATGATATGTTTCTAATTTCTTAATGAAATTTAGAAATTCAAAATATTTTGGAAATTTTCCAAACAGTAGCATAAAACCATGAAACCATTTGAGAATAATTTTAATAATTAATTCATAGTTTAATGCAAAAGACAGAGGTATTTAAATGGTTATTGCTAATTTTATTTATCTTTTTTCATTTTCTACAAATATTTTGAAGCCACAAGGGTGTAATGAAATTTTCAATTTTCAATTGTAATTGGATGCATTATTAGTAGAAATTGACATCCAAAGAAAAAAATCATTAAGGGGGGGGGGGGTGGAAAATATGAGACAAGCTAATTGTTGATGTTGCAACACCAAAATAAAGTCCCTATATGTCAACACTAAAGGGGGGGTCAGGAATTATAGTGCATGCCATAGAATAATGAAATAAATAATAAATTAACATGTTAATGTTAATTATTATATGTTATTTTTTAGTTAGTTATTAGTTATGAGTTAGTTTGGTTAGTGGTTTTGGTAGTTAATACGATAGAAGGATTTATAAAGCCATTGCACTGTAATAACTGTGTTATTGATGAATGAATAATTTGCAAACTTTGGCTCTCTTTTCTCCATTTCAATTAAAAAATGACATTTAGAGCATTTTCTTCATTTTAGTTTTGTTGTCATGGAAGTGTGCACCCTTGCTTAGTTGATAACATCTCTCAGCCACCTCATGAAACATGGGATGATCTCCCTGAGTGTGGGCTCAACTGATGGAAATCAACCTCTAGAGAGGTTTGGTTTCCTTGATGCTTCCTAATTTGAGTTTATCCCAATCTAGTATGACTATTTATGCCATGGAAAAGGGATAGAAGATTGAAAGTTTTGAACCTAGACTATATATAGTGACACGCCAAAATATTGAAGACTAAGTGTTTTAACTCTTTTGCATGCAATACTCAAAAAAATATGTTTTGTGTCACTCAACCTTGCTGCCCTACTTTATGTTTTGAGTTATTTTTGCTAAAATATGACATATCTTTTTTGTTTTAATGCTCTTTCAATTTAATTTCACTTCATCTACAGTCCCTTCCAAGTGGAGAACTAAGGATTACAATTTGAATTAATTAATTAATTAATTCCTTTGCTCACCTAGCACTTGCAAATTTAATTGGCAAGAAAGAATTTATAAATTTAATATATCACCTTTTAGAATGCAATTTTATAATTATATTTGCTGGAAAATGGAGAGATAAGGGGTGTTGCTAGGAGGAGAAGGACAAAAGGAATTGGAAAAAGGAAAATCAAAGTTTCAAAAAGAATTGGAAGGCCAGGGGAAGCTGGATGCTAGGAGGAGGAAAGGGGAAGAATTTGGAATAGAGGAAAAATCAAGAATAGTGGCAGATTTTACTAGGTGAATAGTGAAGAAAGGAGGTGTGGAATTCTTTCCAACAAGGTTAGAATTCATAGTAACCAATCTAGATTGCTAGAGTGGCTGTGGGAGTTTTCTAGGAAGGAGAATTTTGAATAAAAATCAGATTTGTAATTGCAAAATTGTACCCTGTAGGTGAAGCCAGGATTGGGGCATTGGATTTGGAGAGCATGTATAGGCATGAATTCTCTATTTTGGAGCCGATTGTTTAAAAATTTCAAAAATAAATCAAAATAGTAAATTTCAATGTGAAATTGGTTCTTGTTTGTGTTGAATTGAATTAGTGTATGAAGTAATTTAAAGGATGAAAGAATGCATACATGTAGGTTGTAATTTCACCAATTGAATGTGAAAATTGAATTGAAGTCATCCCAGCTACAAATATTTGTTTTCCTGATAAGGCTCACAATATTTGATCTACACTACCTAATAGATTTGACTAAGATTCTAACTGGTGATATCAACCATACTTTAAATTTGATGCAAAGGGATAAAGATCTAATGACGTTCAATCATTCCTCTTTTCTAGCTATTACTTTGTTTCTAGAAAATTTGAGGAAGGAATTTCCTATCAATACCAATTTGTAGATTGTGCAACACAAACCAAAATTCATGGGGGTGATAAAAATGGGATTGAGCCCATTGGCTACAACATAAGACAAGATGTGAGAGTTTGGAGAATATTATAGAATGGGGGATTTAATTTTTTTATGGAGAAATTAAACAAGAATGATATGGTTCTTACTGTTGAGTTTGTTTAGTATTGGATAAACATAAGAGTTTGAATGCAACACTTTTATTTTGTTGTGAGTGAAGAACTTCTTGATGAAGTTATTGGTTTGGCTACAATTGGCACCAAAGTTTATAAAGATGGTAGGGTTGGAATGAAATAATCAATTTCTTCTTGAATCTAGGGTAGGAGCTCAAAAAATTGCATTTGATCTATGTCAGGAACTTTGTGAAGCCCCCTTGGGATGAGGTGGCCCTCTACATTATGAGGTATGTTACTTTCGAGGGTAGTTTCAAATATTTATGCTCATACCATTTTGTACTTCTCAATCACTTTCGATATAAGAGGTTGATCTCTTTTCCTTTCTATATGTTATCTTCCTTAGAAAATCCAATTTGTAATGTAATAAAATTCCAAATATGGTGCCCTTGTACTAGGGTTGATCCTATTAATTGCTAACCTAGTTGAATTAAAAACCCTATTTTGAATAAAAGTCCCTTAACTAAAAAGGAGGTAGTTCCTAGTATTTCCCTATTCTTAGATGTTTCCTTGAGAATTGTAGATGAGGAAGTTACATTATTCTAACTTTAAAGACTCTTATACGATTGAGGACTCTAATTTTGTGGATTCAATATCTTTGGTTGTTGCATAGGCTCTTCTCCTAGCAAGAAGAGAAAAAATGAAACTAAATCTGTTAAGAATGTTGGGAAATTAGTCCCTAATTTGGTAGAATTACTATCAAGGATAAGGGGAAGGCTAAGGCTTTCCCTAAGCTAATTATTAGAAAGGAATTTCTTGGGATAATAGCTCCTTGTCTTATCCATCTTAAATCTCATGTATTCCACTTTTAACCCTAAATCTCTTTCACAAATGTTAGAGGTTGTTTCTCAATTTATTTAGAATATGGATCAATTGTAGGAATCTTTTGAAACCAAAAACTCTTATTAAGTGGTTTTACATTGATATTAATAGGCTTAACATGAAGACAAATTTTATTTGTAAAATTTTCAAAGGAAAAAGTGTGCTCCCTTCAATGCAAGATGAGAATATTATTAATTTATGGGAGGTTATTCCTAAATTTAAGATAATGGTGGAATAAATAAAGGAAAATGGAGATTCGATTACAACTCTCTAGAAGGATATTCAACAGAAAACTAACAGGACAAGGATAGACAATTTGAAGGACATGAAAAATATTAAGGAAATTTTAAAAAAGTTAATTGAGGTTACTAAGTGTGCTATTAAGAATAATGTTACAAGTATGAATATTTTGATTGATAAGATAAAATCCTTAATATATGAGAAAGGAAAAATAAATAAATAGGTATAGGTGAGGTCAATGTTCTTGAGTTCTAAAACTCAAGGAAGCAAGAAATAATCTATAGTTGAGGAGAGAAAGGACCTTAATGATTTGTTTAATCTTCATGTTGAATAATTGAAAGCTAGTGATGCCTTAAAACACTTTAATCCTTTATTTTTAATTTTTTTGATTATAGGTAAAACATATTTTGAAGGGACCCAAAAACCCTTTACAAAATAAAACATTGCTTCAACAAATAATAAAAAACAGAGCAAGCAACCAAAAACGAACAAAACAACAACAAAAAAAAGGAACAAAAAACAACACACAACTAGAGATTCTTCAGGATGTCCGCCACTTCTAAGTCACTATCAATTATCTTTTGATGAATATTCATAACTTCCACCACCTCTTCAATAGGAATTTTAGAATTAGCCTTCAACTTAGTTTTGTTACGGGTTCTAGTAGAAGGACCCGTCTCACTCGCCACTTTCTGTTGGGCTTTCGCACCAGCTATCACATCTCTCATACTAGAGTCACCCCCCAACCATTTCCTAGCTTTCTTGTTCAACAAACATAGACCTTCGGCTTCATTACACATAGCATGCTTGCTCACCTCAAGAACCTTTTCCAAATTTTGATTGACCTACTCAAAATTATCTTCAAGAACAACAATTCTATGCTCATAGGAATTTTTCATATTGATCATTTCATCAACAATAATTTTAAGAGTATCAAACAAATGATTGACCTCCGACTGAACCTTACTGAATTGAGCCTGAACATTAGAGCCCCTAGAGGAAGAAGGCTCATCAGAATTGTTAGTCATAGCTCTAACCATGACATTGGTAAAGTTCATTTCATGAAAAACCCATTTAAAAATCTTATATAGGTTTAAGGAACCCTCTTTCACCTTGCCCAAAAAATAAGACATATCTTCCCTCCTAATGTTGAAGACATCCCTGCCCATTGCACTATCCTTTTGGGAATAACTACCGGTAACATCTTTGTTTGGGGCCTCCTTCCCTTTCTGACCAGAAACAACATCACCTTTCGACATAACCTGCTCCATAATTGATCCTCAACTCCTTGTGAATTACCATCATGCTCATGCACCTCTTTTCTCTTAAAATTCTTAGGAAGATTCCTCATCTTCGAACCCTCTTTTTTCAACAAGTTAGAACCAAGGGAAACCCCCATTTAGACCTTGATACTAGTATCCTCCTTGCTCGATTTACCTAGAGAAACACCCTTCAACTTCTTTCCTCTCATCACCTACACAATATTAGGATAGGAATGGTCCACCTCCTCCTCACCACCAGTATCATATTCATCCACCCTAGAGGTCTTAGGAGGGTTTCTCTTTTTTCTACTCTTTCCCTAAAAAATAATCAGGGATTTTGAATTAACATCCATGAACGCCTTGGACCTAGGAGCATAATATTCATCATCATTCATCCTCCAACCCCATAATACACTCATAATCCCTCTTCTTCTTTCCAAAATTATAAATTTTGAGTTGTTTAGGGATAATAAATGCCTTAACATACTAAAAAATTAACTAAATTAAACCTTCATGCAAAACAGGGTTCTTGGGGTTGCGTTTGTGATCTCTTATCCCATGTTGTAAAGACACCAGAAGATAAAAAGGAAAAGACACCTTCTTTTTGTGCCTAAAATGATTAAGCAAAACAAAATGATGCCTAGAGAGAATAGAGAAGTGACCGTCGAGAGTGAAATACCTCATTATTTCCTGCACAACATCTCCACATATAACCTTGATTGAGGAACGATAATAACCACCACATTTAGCCTGTTCCAACTTCCACCTCTCATCATCTTTGAAGAAGATATCTAGGGAAGTGTTGGACTCATTTTTGTCTTTGTAGAATCTTCTACCTGCAATCGAAAAACAAATGATTTTAGCAATGAGATCCTCTACAATATTGAACTCCTTACAACCAATGTGCAAAACACGATTCTACCATCCTTCAAGAAAATCCCGCGAGGTCTTCAAATCATATCCATGCAGCTTCTCCGTATAGGGCATCACTCCCCCTGCCCCCAACAATTCCCAAAAAATTTCATTTCCTTTTATAGTATCATAGGATTTAGGCTTAGTTTGGTTTTGATCACCCCCCATCGTGGCAATAGGTAAGCACCCCAACAAAAAGAAAAAAATGTAAAGGAGATGAAGAAACCTTGAGAACTTACAGAGAAAACAAGGAAACCTCAAGACCACTTTAACATTTCAATTACCCACAATCCGTGTGGAAATGAAAGTTTGATAGAGAGAAATAATGAATAATGAATGCCTAGTCATTCAAGCCTTAGACCCATCAGTAAACCACATGGCCTTACTACAAGAGAAATTCCACCTCAAAAGGAAATGCTATGTCAAGAACATGTGAAATCACCCCATAAAAAAATTAACCCCCTTCTCATACCCTTGTTGAATCATGATAAATTAATGAATGCGCTTCAAGGGCAAGGGGATCTTGATTTCCCCATTCCTTATAATCATTCACCCCATAGTTATCAAAAAAATTAGCTAAATTATTTCCCTCTCTATAAACATGATAGATGAGACATTGTTCAAAAGAGCCCAATATATCTAAGGCATCAATGATAAGGGATTCAATAGTCCAATAAGGGGAAGAAAGATTCTTAATATTATTGATAATATTGAGGGAGTCATTCTCAACCTAGACCTTGTTATACTCTCTAGACTGAGCCAACTTCAAACCATGATAGGTTGCAAAAGATTCTACAAAGTGGTTTTTCTGGGTTCCCAAAGAGAGTGCCATCATAGAAAAAAACCTACCATTAGAATCTCTCAACACTCCCCCACAACTAGTAGGTCCCATATTTCCTTTAGCAGCTCCATCAAAATCAGCTTTCACCCATCCAGTAGTAGGAGCCTTCCACACAACATCATTCCTAGAAGCCTTACCTTTGGTCAAAGGGAACGAAATATCACAGGGCAACTTCCAATTTTGAACAACCTCACCACCCCCCTATGAAGCCACAAGCTTAGGAACATATTGAAAATAAATCTCAGACAAGAAGATTTCTTTAATTGTAGTGCAAATTTTATAGGTCAATCTGAGAGAAGGAGAGCGGAGTCCCTAAAAATCTTATTGTTTCTTTCCAACCAAACTCCCCATACAAGATGAGGCAGAATGAGAGACCAAAGAAAAACCAACACAAGATTCAAAGAAGGATTTTTCCATTGAGACCATAAGTTACTAATAGAGGATGGGAAAACTCAGCTCAAACCCCAAAGAGAAAGCACATGAGCCCAAACCTCACACACAAACCTGCAACCAATCAACAGATGACCAAGATCCTCTGCCTCCTCTTCACATAAGAAATAATGGTTAGGAAACATAAAGCCTCTTCAAACAAGTGTAATATCCCTTGTAAAATATTTATATCATATTTTAAAACTCTTAAATAATTTTGTTTCAAAGTTGCAAACATGGGAAATTGGTGAAATCAGGTAAAACCAAATTACCACTGAAGCATTGCCAAAATGGACTCAGAACTTTGCACTAATAAATAAGATGTATATTAATGTATTTTAAATTATTTTTTCAGCATATAAACTGTCCTAAAAATTCTAATAACAAAACCAAATATCTTCTATAGCATTCACAAAGCTTAAACCCAAACGAGAGCTCAAATGTGCACAATTTTATAGCTACATCTTCGCCTCAATTTATTCAAAAAGGAATACACATGTTTTGCTATAGAAAATACATGGAAAATCATTGCACTACAGTAAAACCAATGGAATTGAAGCTGCCCATAAATTATTTTAACCCAGAAAGACAAACAACACAAAAACTTGCAATCTTCGGGCCAATCGACAACATAAAAAGCATGGAATTTCTGCCCAACTTTTGACTAATGTTTTGGAACATAAAACAGCTGCTCAAAAAATTAAATAACACCAAAATATATTTTCTTACTTCTGATTTAAGCTACAACAAAAATCTGGAAATGCACCCACAATAAGCCCTCACACAAACCCTTGCAAAATACTGAAATAAACTAGTGAATCTAACTCCAATCTGCATAATGACAAACTCTGAATGAGATTTCCCTTTGATGAACCTCGGAATCACATCCTCATCCCACTTAGAAACATGCAAACTCTTGTTATTCAGTCTCCTTCTCTATAGGTTTTCCAACCTTTGAGGAAAAAAGCACAAGCCTGTGAAAAATGACAAGATAGAATGCCAAGAAACAAGTCAAAAATCACTATAAAAGGCACAATGTTCAAAAATATTTTTTGGGCATCAAAATCCCACACCAAAGGAGAGTGGATATTGAAATTTGAGTTTTTTAATTTCTTTTCCAAATATGCACCTCCACTTCCACCTCTCGAATAGAAATTCCATTTAATCCATCTTTTTGATTTGAGTTCAAGAAGGCTAATAACTGCCAATTTTAAGCTTCTCCAAAACCCATGCCCTTTTTGGCTCCAAATATTTAAATTTACACTTAATAATTTTTCATTAAATATTATTTAATTATTTCACCATAAAAGACATTATTTTCCCAATTTGTTTGCAGGACTTGGCTTACTATAATAGGATAATCAACCTTACTAAAAATAGAAACTACTACTTTTACAAAAAAAATGTTATTTTAAAAAAAAGGGACATGACAAGTCCTCCCTTCAAAAAATTTCTTGTCCTCAAGCAATTGTAAACATATATCTTCAAGATCATGTAGCCAAGTTGATTATTCATACCAAACTGCATACCAAGCCTTGATCCTGTATTTGCATGAAGTTGCTTCTTCTTCCCAAGCATTCTGACAAATTCTTGGAAAGTGTACATGTGCTCTATAATTTTGTGAATATGTTCAATGAAAAACCTATTATTTCATATTTCCTAAGGTTCTTGAGTATTCCTTCCATATTTTCCAATCATTAATCTCCTCTTTGCAACTCCTTTCAAAAATTGTGTATGAGCATTGTCACCAAGAAAGCTAAAACAAAATCCCTTGAAACCTTTATTAGAGATGATAATCTGATTTATGCAGCCTATAGGATTATTAAAACAGAAAAAAACATCCCATTTAATAGGGGATACCAAACTTGTAATCAATTGCCTTCTTTACCTTTGGAGTTGTGGAGTCACTCCCTATAGGATACATCCCAAACTGCTTAAAACCTTGCCTCTGTTTGAAAAATGCTTGATGCAACTTAGGATTTGAATTGGAGCAACAATATTACATATGAGTAACATAAAATGACACCATACAAAAAAATTCCAAACTCCACTAAAATCTGAAAATTGATTTTGTAAAACAAAGGCCTTTCTGATGGAAGACTATGCACATTCTGAATCCTTCCATAAGCACAAACTGATCTCCACATAAAATTTTCAGCATGAAAGTAGAAAATAATTTTATTACAACATCTTCTATATTAGGTGACTTACTGATGTTCTTGATAGCTCCCACCATGAAACACTTCCAAGACAATCTCCTACTGCAAGACAAATAGTGTTCTAGATTTCTAGCTAGAAGCGTATTGTCATTTAGCAGATTGAATTTAAGACTTCTGAAACATTTGCTGATGTTATGAGTTTGATTTTTTCTGCCATTAGGACTGTTATAACATCCATTACATCCTCTACCATATGCATTACATTTTTTGCAAAATGATCTTCCATTCACCACTTCAATGTTGAGATAAATATCATGGAAATGGATAACAATAGATCCATTCATTACCTAATCCTATGAGTAGTCATTTTCAGCTTCTTGGATTGGTCTGTAGGATCCAAAATATAGTAATGAAGTGACCATACAACAGCACCATTCATTCCATGGCACTTTGAGTTCCACAAAGAAAATCAGCAACTTATTCTGTTTGAAGATGTTGTACTCCCTAGAATCATTCACTGGCATGTACTTGACTTTCTTCAGAAATCCATTTCAAATGTTAGAGAAAAATGCATCATCAACAAAATATAACATGAGGAAAAAACTTTGACCTTCATGGACGGTAAGGAGATACCAAGAAGCAAACATTCTGAAAGATTTATCTACCCATATCACTTGAAATGCCCATCTTTGTGGCCCCAAATTCCCATAGTACCAAACCCAATAGATTTCCAATTCAATGTAATCCATCACATGGCTATCATGAGAAAATTGAAGTCTGAATATTTTCAAAGGAAGACTGATTTTAAACTTCTTATTATACCTTACAAGTCTTTCCTCTGAAACTCTAAACTTCATGTTGCCAAGTTTCTTGATTTCTAATCTTTGCAATGAAAACCAAATAATCCTCTTTCTTGTAGCACCATAGACTATAGTAGATCCATGTGAGAAATCTGAAATATTAGCTTCATGTAAATAATTAGTTACCTTTTCAACCTTTTCCAACTCTTCTTGTGAAATTCCTTTGAGGATGCTTTGAAAAACGATAGCTCGAGTCAAATGTGTGATGCTAGTCTCCCAAAATTGTGCCCAATTAAAGGACTCTTGTTGCTGAAAAACACCAATAAGCTCTATCCATATTTTTTAAAGCATCTTCCCAACCCTTATTGGAAGTCAAAATATTATCATCACAAATGAAATAAAAATTTCTCACCTAATTTTCCATGAATTACAAAATCAAACTATAAGGCAAGATCTTGTACTTCACGTGCTTTTTTTCCAATGGATGATTGAGAGTAGCATATCACCAACTCAAAATATGTGACAAAGTTAGAGTGTTTTCAACCAATGGAATGTTGGATTCTCCACTCCATAGATGAACCTAGAAGCATATATTTGAAAAATCTCTTTTTATGATTTGGAAATAGTGAAAAAGTAATATATGATTTATGATGCCCATCAAATAATTTCAGAACTTGCATACTCTCAATCGATAAACAATTTTCTGCCCACTTAGCTTCTCCCGCAATACCATGCTCTTCTACAAATTGATGCAATAAACCTGAAATAAGAATTTCCAAACATGAGTTGATTACCTCTATAGGCTTCTCAAATATCTCCACCCATTGTTCTTTCAAAAACATAGCCATTGCATCTCTTGGAATTATGATATAGAAGTCCTTGCATGGCTTGTGTTCACCCAAAAATATGTCTAACCTTCTTAACTTCATAATACTAGAGTCTTGTGACATTTCATCCTTCATGCCTTGCTTGTAGCTACATATCCAAAATTTCATAGCATAATTAGTCACAAAATAATGATCATTGAAAGGATTCCTCTTTTTCTTACAATGATCTAGCATCAAGTATTCCAAGTTGGTTGTTTCCATTTGGCCATCACCTGCAATATGGTCTTCAAAAGTAGTATTTAACTCCCATGAGTGATTTATGTACCATAAACATTGTCTCATTGTAAAATGGTTATAATACTCACAAAATCCCATGTGATTCCATATGCTAGAACAATTTGAAACATGAAACCAATAACCCACATCCTCTAAATTGCAACTCATGCCATGTACTCTATCACTTAATTTTGTAAGCCTTTCTTGATGACAATATTTTTTTATGTGCATGGAAAGAGGAAATAAGTTGAAATTCTTTTCCATACCTTGTGCTACATAATAAGAGTTCATCCTTCTCTTGGAAATTGATTTCGATGGAGACATCACCATGCTTCCAAAACATGTTTATGCACCTGCATTATGTTTTTTTTCAAGTTCCCCGGATCCCACAATATTATCCTTGAGATATTTGACAATTGGGAAGAATCATTTCCTTCCCATCATGTATCTCTTATTGCTGATTTGTACACTTTTGGAACATTTGCAGTAATATCCTCAAAATTAAATTCACTAACAAGTAAAGATTTATCTAAATCTCTTTCCATGAAAACATTCTCATTTATATGTATCTCTTTTGGAATAACCTCACATACCTGAAATACTTCATGGGGAATATGCGGCTGCCTTATTTCTTTTTCTTTCCCCACAAGTTTTGGGTCTTCCTTAACCATGCATGTGTTATCCTTATTTTGTAAATTCATCTTTGGTATGCACATCATAATTTTGGGCTCCTCTATCTTCTTTCCTTCCTCCCTACTTTCAAAAATATTTTCTTGACATTCAAAAACTTCATTTGTTAATAAAGTATGATCTTGAATAATCAAAGAGTTTTTATCTTTTAGGTTTAATATGCATTCTTTTGGTTTTTCCTTCTTAGTTTTCTTAGAGACATCCTGTAACTCCATTTTCATTTTTTCTTCATGATTTTTGGTATTTTTAGCCTTTTCCATAATAAATCCTTGCTTTCTTCTATTCTTGAAGTAATCTTCAAATGATACTTCAAATTTGCACTCTGAAAGGTACTCCTCAAAAGTTCTAAAAATCGCTCCTTTATGCAAATCTTTCCTGGTGAGCTCTGCATATTCATAAAATTTGAGGGTTTCCTTTGCAATTATGCATTTCATAAAATATTTATCAAACCATCCTGATACTTTGGAAGCTAATATATCATTTTCCAAACCCCTAAAAATAGATTTGTACAAATCTCCCATGATCAGCTTTGTAGAACCCTTTAGTCTGGAAAGATCTTAGCTCTGATACCACTATAATATCCCTTGTAAAATATTATATCAGATTTTAAAACTCTTAAACAATTTTGTTTCAAAGTTGCAAATAGAAGAAATTGGTGAAATCGGGTAAAACCAAATTACCACTGAAGCACTGCCAAAATGGACTTAGAACTTTGCACTAATAAATAAAATGTATATTACTATATTTTAAATGAGTTTTTCCAGCATATAGAATTTCCCAAATTTTTTGATAACAACAATAAATATCTTCTATAGCATTCACAAAGCTTAAACCCAAATGAGAGCTCAAATGTGCACAATTTTATAGCTGCAACTTTGCCTCAATTTCTTCAAAAAGGAATACAAGTGTTTTACTACATAAAATACATGGAAAATAATTCCACAACAGTAAAACCCATGGCCTTGAAGCTTCCCATAAATTATTTTAACCCATAAAGACAAACAACACAAAAACTTGCAATCCTAGGGCCAACCGGCAACATAAAAAGCATGGAATTTCTTCCCAACTTTTGACTAAGGCTTTGGAACATAAAATAGCTGCTCACAACATGAAATAACAGCAACATATATTTTCTTATTTCTGATTTAAACTACAAAAAAAATCTGGAAATGCACCCACAACAAATCCTCACACAAACCCTTGCAAAATACTGAAATAAACTAGTGAATCTAACTCCAATCTGCATAATGACAAACTCTGAATGAGATTTCCCTTTGATGAACCTCAAACTCCCATCCTCAGTCCACTTATAAACCTGAAAAATCCTGTTATTCATTCTCCTTCTCCATAGGTTTTCCAGCCTCTGAAGAAAAAAGCACAAGCTTGTGAAAAATGACAAGATAGAATGCCAACAAACAAGTCAAAAAACACTATAAAAGGCACAATGCTCAAAAATATCTTTTGGGTGCCAAAATACCAATCCAAAGGAGAGGGAATCTTGCAATTTAAGTTTGTTAATTGATTTTCCAAATATGCACCTCCACTTCCACCTCTCGAATAGAAATTCCATTTAATCCATCTTTTTTATTTGAGTTCAAGAAGGCTAATAACTGCCAATTTTGAGCTTCTCCAAAACCCATGCCCTTTTTGGCTCCAAATATTTAAATTTCCACTTAATAATTTGTCATTAAAATATGATTTAATTATTTCACCATAAAGGACATTATTTTCCCAATTTGTCTATAGGACTTGGCTTACTATGTTAGGATAATCGACCTTACTAAAAATATAAACTACTATCTTTAAAAAAAAATGCTATTTTTGAAAAAAGGGACATGACAACAAGATTGTCAATCGTTAGCACCTTACATTGACAAAACAACCAAAAGAAAATACTCTTTTGAAATCAGCTTTGGGTTCCATAGAGAAGCCCAAAAGGGGGCAAAACCAATGAAAGAAACTTGCAAGGAAAATGCCAAAGACACAAATAATTTACCATTAGAAGAAAGCCTCTAGAAAATCCTATCCAATAGGGAAAATGAAAAAATATGAACAACAAACAAGGCTTTTGAAAGGATCTCTAGACCAGGGATGAGATCATGCAACCTTTTCCACCTGTCATTGCTTATATAATTTTCCACAAATTGACCAAAATTTTGAACACAAAGATCCACCCAAGGGAAAGCCTAGGGTTCATCTTTAAGCTATCCATTCCCAAACCACAAGTCATCCCAAAATATAATTCTTCTTCCATTCCCCAATTGCAACCTCAAACCTTGAGAAACAATATGTTTAGACTTCACAATGGAGTTCTAGAGGACTGATCCTGAAGGGGGAGAAAAGCCCAAGGCAAGGAGATCTCTGATACGATCCACTCCCCTGAGATATTTACTTGAGGGCCCATTCACTATTACCAGAAATAATATTCCATAACTTCTTAGCAAGTAAAGCCATATTCAATTCTTTGATCTTAAGAATGCCTAGACCACCCACTTTCTTAGGTCTGCACACATCATCCCAGGACACAAGATGTAACCTTTTCCTCTCTTCAATCCTTGACCAAAGAAAATTCTTTTGAATACTTTCAATTTTGTCCACAAATCTCCTAGGCATTTGAAACAAATTGAGGGCATAGATAAGGAGATTTTAAAAGGCCGACTTGATCAATTGAATCTTCCTAGCTTGACTCAGCAACACACCCTTCCAACCTGCTAATTTGGAATTGAACTTATCAACCAACCCCCTCCAAAAATATTTCGATATAGAATTAGAGCTTTAGGGGAGGCCTAAATAAGAGGAAGGTAATTCCCTAATCTTGCATTGAAGAATCCAAACTATTCTTTGCTGCCTAACAATAGGGGTGATAAGGAAGATGACAATGCTCTTAGGAAAGATGACCTTTTGCCTAGAGTCCATTTCATACATCTGCGGAATAAGTTTGACAGACTTAGCTTCTTTAATAGAGAATTCCCCAAGAATAAGAGTATCATACACAAACTGCTGATGAGAACAAATCAAATTTTGAGAAGAAGGAGAAATCCCCACCATTTGACCGAAACTAAAAACCCTCTGAATAATTCTACCAAGAGATTCTATCATGATAATAAAAATAAAGGGAGAAATGGGATCTCCCCATCTCAAACCCCTCGAGCAACCAAAGAGAGGAGAAGGAGAGCCATTGACAAGAATAAAAAATTTAGGTGTAGAAATCAGCTGAGAAACCAACAACACCAAATTTTCTCCAAAACCAAAAGCCTTCAAAATATTAAGTAAAAATCTCCAATCAATATGGTCATAAGCTTGGATAAGGTCCAATTTCAAAAGAAACCAGCCTTTTGATTGACAGATAGGGAATGGATATTCTCATGCACAGTAAGAACCAAGTCAAGAATATGTCTTCCAGGAAAAAAAAACCATTTTGTTGAATCAATATGATTTGAGGGATAACCTTTTTCAATCTAACCACCAAAATTTTAGAAAAGATCTTGTAAAAAGAATTACATCAACTGCTAGGTTGGAACTCATTAAAGGAAAGAGCTCTTGTATTCTTGGGAATAAAAACAATAAAAGAAGCGTTGAGTTCCTTAAGGAGGTTACAACTACCAAAAAATTCCTTAGTTGCACCCACAACATCTTTAGCCATAATATACTAGAAGGACTAAAAGAAAAACATAGGGAAACCATCAAGGCCAAGAGCTTTATTACCTTCAAAAGAGAAAACCACACTCTTGATCATCCTCTGAGGGAATACACACTAATTGCCAATTTAGATTAGTAGAGATAATACTGGGAATATCTTGAAGAAGATCATCTTGACAAGAAAAATCAAGGCCACCATTAGCCATCAAGAGCTCAAAAGAAGAAGCGGCTTGTGAAATATCCTCATCCTTTTCCAACAACTGATTTTTAAACCTAATAGAGTTGATGTGGTTAGGGGATTGATGCTTCAAAGTAGAGAGATGAAAAAACTTGGTATTCCCATCTCCACTCTTTAACCACATTATTTAGGATGTTTGCTTCCAAAATTCCTCCTCCCTGGCCATAACATTGTGCAACCTTGACAGGAGAACATTCTCCCACTGAATAAGATCCCGAACATCATCAAAAAATTGAATTGACTACTACAACAAATGAAGATCCTCCTTAATATAATCCTTCTCAACAAAGATTTTACCAAAATATGACTTGTTCCATCTTCTAACATTGTTCTTAACATTAGCTAATTTCTTGACCACCCTAAACATTGGAGTCCCATCCACTTGAATATCCCACCAAGAAAGAATCCTATCTTTAAGATCAGGATGACAAGTCCACATCTTCTCGCATATGAAAGGAAAAAATTTCCTTCTCCCCAACAGGTCCACAAATAGTGAAAGGGGAAAATTATCCGATCCGAACCTAGTTAGGGCTGACAAGGAGAAAGAGTAGTAAATAAGCTATTCAAGAGATATAAGGGCCCGATCAAGCTTCACTTGAATCAAAGCATCACTCACATGATGGTTGGACCAAGTATAGGAGGCCTATTTAAGATCCAAATCAAGAAGAGCATTATTATTTAACAGGTTCATGAGATCAAACCTACTGTCATTCACCACCTGAGAACCACCCCTTTTTTCAACATCATGCAGTGGGGTATTAAAACCCCCCATTACCAACCAATTGGAAGTAGGATTAATAGATTTGAAAGAGAAGAGATTATCCCAAAAATGCTTTATGGCCTTCTTGCAATTAGGAGCATATATATTGGAAAGAATCCAAGAAAACTTATCACTGACATTGGTGAAAGAGGTCACCACATGATTGCTCTCAGAAAATAGAGCCACACCTTGAATATCCTTAGGATTCCAAAAGGTGACAATACCACTCAAAGCCCCAATTTCCTTAGAACAATGCATCACATAGTCTTTAAAAATATTGTTCTTAATTTTACTTAGTTAATCAGCCCCCATTTTAGACTCTTGAATAAGAATAATATCAGGTTTATGATCCCTTAGAAGATTTGATAAGAGATCATGCTTGTGAGGGTGGTTTAATCCCCTCATATTCTAGGAGATGATCTTCATGAGAATTTAGGGGAAGTGCCCTTAGAGCACATCTCCAATAAGGTCCTATAGGTACCATCAACAATATCCAGTCTACTTTCCTTATCCTAAGAAGACTATGATGAAGGGCAACCTCTTCCTCTCGGCTCCAAACCACAATCAGGCCTTTGATGGTTCCTTGTAGAAAATCCCAATGGAGGAGATTGTTTCTTTCTATTCATTCCTTTAACAAGAATATAAGGAGGCTCTTTGTACTCATAATACTTCTTCCCAACATTAGAAATTCTGGGTTGTTTAGGGATAATAAATGCCTTAACATACTTAGAAATTAACTGAATTAAACCTTCATCCATAACATGGTTCTTGGGGTTGCATTTGTGATCTCTTATCCCATGTTCCAAAGAAACCATAAGATAAAAAGGAAAATACACCTTCTTTTTGTGCCTAAAATGATTAAGCAAAAAAAAATGATGCCCAAAGACACTCTCGATGGTCACTTCTCTATTCTCTCTGGGCATCATTTTATTTTTCTTAATCATTTTAGGCACAAAAAGGTGTCTTTTACTTTTTATCTTTTGGTGTCTTTGGAACATGGGATAAGAGATCACAAACACAACCCCAAGAACCCTTTTCTACATGAAGGTTTAATTCAGTTAACTTATGAGTATGATAAGGTGTTTATTATCCCTGAACAACCCAAAATTTCTAATGTTGGGAAGAAGAAGAAGGATTATGAGTAGAAATAGAAAGAAAGAGCCTATATACTTTATTTTTAATGTTTAGTACTATTCTATTTTAGTTATTTTTTCTTGGGTTATGTTGTCCTATTTTTTTGGCTATCTTTTTATTGATGTTGTGTCCATTGTAAAAGGTTTTAGAGGCCCTTCAAAACATACTTCACCTTTTATAAAAAAAACTATGTTATTAAGTTTTTGTGTTCATTTTAGTCCAAACCCATGTGTATTTTCATTTTATTTTTTCCCCTTATTCACAATCTAAAATATGTGCACTCATCCATGTCCTATTTTCTGTGTTATTCTCATGGTCTTGTTTAAAATTCCCATGCATTTATTTCATTTGATTTTTACCCTCTTCCTATGGCCTTACCCTCTTTGATTTACCCCCCACCCCCCTTCACACCTTTTTTAAACCATTAAATTTTTTTCCTAACCCCATCCTATTTGAAACCCCCAATTTATCCTTCCCAAAACCCACCTTTTTGAGGGGTACGTGCAAAAAGATGGGGGGCCAAAAAGGAGACTTAAGTGGCCACTTTTTTTTGAAATTAGGAAATACTTACCTTGGATGTGAAATTGAGGATAGTTACAATCAAAAATTTTAGATGCAAAAAAAACAAGGATCGTAGTGCTCCAAGTCTACTTTCTAAACTACTAGTTTTTTTTGAAAATGGTAGAGATTAAGGGGTTCAAAAGAGGGAGCCACAAAAATTGGTGCTATTTTTGTCAAAAAAACATAACATAGCGACTATTGTGGCTCCCTCAACAGGTTATTTTTTTTTTTTTGTATTTTTAAAATCTCTTCAATGAGAAATTAGCTAACAAGATGTAGTTTATGCCCGATTTTTATGATAATTTTTTAATGAATATTTGATTTTTTAGTAATTTTCAAAGTGGACACTTCTTGAAAAATAAAATTTTGGCTATGCTACCCCTATAAATTTTGAAAACTAATTGAAAAAACATATTTTTTAATATGGTAGAATGGAGTCTAGTTTCTAAAAATGTAATTTATAAAGAAAAAATACCAAACATTGGCTTTTGCCAAAAAAAAGACAAAAAAAATAAATTAAAGATCAAAGGCTTAACATTGTCAAAATGTGAAAAAAATTACATTGTTAGATAGCTAAGAGAGCCTAACATTACCCAGGTGTTTGATTTGTTCGACCTTGAAACACGTGCAAACCCAATGCTTAGCATGAACATGATTATGTGAAATATTGTAGAATTTGCAAAAACACGTCTTTGGACGTTGGGAAGGCAATCCAAGCCTTTGGGTTGGTATTCCAAAGAAAATACCAAGCTTAAGACTTGGGGATTCCCAAAGCAACAAATAACACAAGTGTGTTATAACATGCTCATGTTATTTCATATTTTTGACATGTTTTTTTACGTTTGTGCCCAAGAGTTACCTAAGAAAGACACAACATGAGCGCGTTATAATGCCCTCATGTTATGTCTTACTTTTTGTTAAATGCTAGTCTATTAAATGTATGTATACATATTTATATGTTTGTATATATGTATGCTTGTATGACATGTATGTATGTATGCATGCTTGTATGCATGTATGTATCTATGCCTGTATGTATGTATGTATGTATCAGTGTATGTATATGTATGTATGCCTGTATTATTGTATTAGTGTATGTATGTATGTATGTATGTAAGATTGCATGTACATATGTATGTATGCTTCTATGTATGTAAGCATGTATGCATTCCTATATGTATGTATGTCTGCTTATATGTATGCATGTATGTATGTCTTTAGAGGGAGGGAGAATTTTAAGAGAGAGAGAGAGAGAGAGAGAGTTGTATAGGTAGGGTGGGAGGGAGAGGCCTGAGAGAGGGAGAGGGGGTGGAAGGGAGTGAGAGAGAAGGGGTTGGAGTGAGAGGGACTTAGCTAGGTAGGGTGGGAGGATAGAGGGAGAGAGGGAGGGAGGGAGAGATAGAGAGAGGGGGTGGGAGAGAGAGAGGGAGAGAAATAGAGTAATGTAGGTAGGGTGCCAAAGGGAGAGACTTGAGAGATAGGGAGAGAGAAGGAGTGGGAGAGAGAGGGAGTGAGTGAGAGATAGAGATAGAGAGACCTGTGAGAGGGAGAGGGTGTGTGAGGGAGAGACCTGAGAGAGGGAGAGAGAGGGTATAGGGTAGAGGGTTTAATGTATAGGGTAGATGGTTGAGGGTTTAAGAGTTTAAGGGTTAAGGGATGAGGTTGAGGGTTGAGGGTATAGGGTTGAGGGATTATGGTTGAAGATACAATGTATAGGGTAGAGGGTTGAGAATTGAGGGTTCATGGTTTAATATATAGGGTATGGGGTAGAGGGTAGAGGGTTTAAGGGTTGAGGGATTAGGGTTTAAGGGTTGAGGGATTAAGGGTTGAGGGTTTAAGGATTGAGGGTTGAGGGATTAAGGATTGAGGGTTTAGGGCTTAAGGATTGAGGGATTAAGGGTTGAGGGTTGAAGGTTTAGGGTAGAGAGTTTAAGGGTTAAGGGTATAGGGTTGAGGGATTAGGGTTGAGGGTTTAGGGTATTGGGTTGAGGGTAGAGGGTTTAAGGGTTGAAGGTTTAATGGTTTAAGGGTTGAGGGTATAAGGTTGAGGGATTAGGGTAGAGAGGGATGGACGGAGGGAGGGAGAGATGAAGGGAGAAGTGAGATAGAGAGAAGGAGAGAAAATGAGGGAAGGAGAAAGATAAATAAGCATTGAGGATCTAATGTATAGGGTAGAGGGTTGAGAATTGAGGGTATAGGGTTGACGGTTATGGTATTGGGTTGAGGGTAGAGATTTGAGGGTATAGGGTTGAGGAATTAGGGTTGAGGGATAAAGGGTTGAGGGTTTAGGGTTTAAGGGTTGAGGGATTAGGGTTGAGGGATTAATGGTTGAGGGTTGAGGGTTTAGGTTTGAGGGATTAGGGTTGAGGATTTATGGTATTGGGTTGAGAGTAGAGGGTAGAGGGTAGAGGGTAGAGGGTAGAGGGTTTAAGGGTTTAAGGGTTTAAGAGTTGAGGGTATAGGGTCGAGGGATGAGGGTAGAGAGGGATGGAGAGACGTAGGGAGAAGTGAGATAGAGAGGAGAGAAGAGGAGGGAAGGATAGAGAGAGATTAGGGTTGAGGATCCAATGTATAGGATAGAGGGTTGAGGGTTTAGGGTATTGAGTTGAGGGTTTTAGGGTTGAGGGATTAAGGGTTTAAGGGTTGAGGATTGATGGTTTAGGGTAGAGAGTTTAAGGGTTTAAGGGTTGAGGGATTAGGTTTGAGGGTTTAGGGTATTGGGTAGAGGTTTGGGGGTTTAGGGTTAAGGGTTGAGGGTTTAAGGGTTTAAGAGTTGAGGGTATAGGGTTGATGGATTATGGTAGAGAGTTTAAGGGTTGAGGGTATAGGGTTGACATATTAGGGTTGAGGGTTCAATGTATAGGGTAGAGGGTATAGGGGTTGAGGGTTTAGGGTTTAAGTGTTGAGGGTTGAGGGATTATGGTTGAGGGATTAAGGGTTGAGGGTTTAGGGTTTAAGTTTTGAGGGTTTAGGGATTGGGGTTGAGGGACTAGGGTTGGGGGATTAAGGGATTAGGGATTACAGGTTGAGGGTTGAGGGTTTAGGGTAGAGGGTTTAAGGGTTGAGGGCTTATGTTTGAAGGATTAGGGTTGAGGGTTTAGGGTATTAGGTGGAGTATAGAGGATTGAGGGTTGATGGTTAAGGGTTGAGGGTTTAAGAGTTGAGGATATAGGGTTGAGGGATTAGGGTAGAGAGGGAGGGAGATATGGGAGAAGTGAGATAGAGAGAAGGAGAGAAGAGGAGGGAAGGAGAGAGAGAGATGAGGGTCGAGGATCAGATGTATAGGGTAGAGGGTTGAGGACCTATAAGGTTGAGGGTTTAGGGTATTGGGTCAAGAGGGTAGAGGGTATAGGGATTAGGGTTTAGTGTTTAAGGGTTGAGGGTTTAAGGGTTTAAGGGTTGAGGGATTATGGTAGAGAGGGAGGGATGGAGGGAGGGAGAGATGGAGAGAGAAGTGAGATAGAGAGGAGAGAAGAGGAGGGAAGGAGAAAGATGAGAGTTGGGGATCCAATGTATAAGGTACAGGGTTGAGAATTGAGGGTGTAGGGTTGAGGGTTTAGAGTATTGGGTTGAGGGATGGTTGAGAGAGATGGTTTAGGATGTTGGGTATTGGGTGGAAGGGATGAGAGAGAGAGAGAGAGAGAGAGAGAGAGAGAGAGAGAGAGAGAGAGAGAGAGAGAGAGAGAGAGATTAGGGTTTAGGGTTTGAGGTATTAAGGGTTTAAGGGTATAAGGTTGAGGGATTAGGGTTTAAGCGTAGTGTCCAGGGTTGAGGGTTTAGGGATAAGGTTTAGGGTTAAGTGAGAGACCTAGATGGATAAGAAAAGAAAGAGAGGAAACCTTTAGAAAATAAATCTTTTCATAACATGAGAATGTTTTGAAGAAGTTGAGATATAGCTATTTTTATAGCAAGCCAAAACATGCCCGCATTATAATGCGAGCACATTATAACTCAAGTGTGTTTTGGATTTCTCTAAAATAAAAAGTCAACACACCCATGATCTAGGCCTACATGCTCTGTTATTCTCCTGGTTATGCACATGTTCTGACAAAAATAAACTTTTTGATGCTGTTGGGAAGTGCACTTACAAATTTTTCACATTCTACCACCTTTTCATGAACTTTCCACCACCTTTTTATGTTTTGCAAACTTAGGAAGGAGGAAATAATAGAGTTTTCACATCAAATTTTATATATATCAATTCAAGTCTCAATTTTTATAGTGTTGTAATGTTAATTGTGATTGAATTTTAGGAATTTAACATTATATATTGGTTATTTGTATTGTTGTTAGTAATTCTATTCAAGAGTGATATACAATTGAATGTTGAAAAGGAAACAAGCTTGTGAAAAACTCAAATTGTTGAGGATTTTGATGCAAGAAGAAACAAATAATACATAATTAGGTAGAACTCCTCCATTCAAATCTTCGTTTATTATGTATGTGAAGTCTTTACATATTTTATTTACATTTTCCTTAATTCTATTATGTTTCTTTATCATCCCTTATCATACATGATTAATAAAATGCTTTAATTTTGTTATTATGCATATTCCACATGTTCATCATTGTCTGTTGTCATTATAACCTTAGCCCCTCTTGGAAAATTTTAAACTACACAATTATTTACACTTTCCAATGACATTTTAAACCACATGTCTTTGAGGCATTTTGTTAAATAAATTGACGTACCTTGTGTATGCTTCCACATTTTGTATACACATATATATGAGAGTAGTTATAAGTATGTAATATAATACATCATTTCTCAATCCTTTTCTATGGATGCGCATACCCCTTTCCAAAGCTTCCATTTTTCTATAGGCATGGGGAATGTTGGAAAATGCAGTGGAATTTGGTTTTACACCTAGAAATTGCATTTTCTTGATGTATAAGCTTGAATTTTCACCCCTAATGCAAATTAAATTTTACCCCCTTACACTTTAGAAAAACTAAGGCGGAGGCTTAATTCCACTTAATCCCATTGTCCACATCACACTTGGCACCCTGTTTGTGTGTTAGTGGAGGCATTTTTTTCAAGGACACTCGCGTGACGTGCAGACGTCAACACTGCGCGCTTACATCCCTGGCAGATTCCTATGGTTGGAGTCTACAGAGATGTTACACTTTCGATTGGGAGTCAAAGTGTAATGCTCCTCTTCAGCTGACCGACCTAAATATGGCCGTTTTCCATCCTTTCCTCCATATTCTTGACCATTCCATCCATTCAAGAGAGTTTGACGAGATCTTGAGTTCATCACTTCACATTTTCTCCACTCTTTCAAGCATCCACAAGCTTTGTAGTAGCATTTTACACTCCATTGCAGCAATCTACCACTCCATCACTCTGATAGTGCGAGCGTAGGACAAACACCATTGCAACAGAGGTTTGAGTTCCTCTCAGTTTCTCCTCCACAAGCCTTGAGCACTTTGGATGAAGGTGGTAAGGTCCTCTCATCTCCTCTATCATCTTTGGTTGAGTAAGCACGCACTATTTTGTAGTGTCTTTTGTTTATGTAGCTTGTATTCTTTCATTTATATTTATTCCTATCATTGCAAACTTGGCTGTCTGTGGAGGTGGAAACACCAAAAAGGGGGTTTGACTAACGCAGGCCCCTAAACAGGCCCAACATTTCCCCCTATTTATGTGTGCAGGTGGAGAGATCTCAGAGCAAGATGGCAAGAAGATTGTTGTGAAAAATAGTCTTTGTCACCCTTGTGATAATATATTTCTTTTATCACATTTGTACTTACATTTCATTCTGCTATTCAAGAAACTTCTAGACTAGGCTAGTAGTCTTTTCTTGAGGATTTAACCTCATCTCTCTGGTCTTCTGGCTGTAGAAATTCTAGTGCGCCTGTGAGATGCCAATGCGCCACGTTTTCATCCCATAACTGCGCTTCTATCCTCAGACAAAGAGCTACTCAAGACGTAGAATTGGCCTTAAAAATAAACTCACCCAGTCTCGCTTCAGATCTTAGGATTGCAGAGTGATCGAAGGACACATAGTCTTCATCATTCTCATCCCTTCTATCCTAACCATCATTTAAAATGAGGTAAGTTAGGGCAATCTTTCTACTCTTGGCCTTTTGTGACCTGGGGCCTTGCAGTGGTCGGTCCCCCTCTCTTACATTTTTGGTGAACTCGACGTGAACCATTTTGGTTTCGTTTTGTAATACTGAAAGCTCCTTTCCTCATATCCTAGGAGTGTTATAGGTGTGAGTGTTGTGAGGCTTTCACCTCACAACCAAACCTGCAACCCCTAGTAGGCATAGTTGGAAGGCTCCAAATTATTGCGCAATGAAGCCTTAATTGGTTCACTACTTTATCTCATAAACCTTAGGAGACTCTATAGAAGTACTGTTGGTGTACATGATGGTCTCATAAACCTTTGCAGACTGTGAGTAGTGGTACAAGCATAACCTTCACTTCACATGACCTACTGATGGGCTTTTAATAAAGATCCATCTCCTCTTTACATTCCTGCAAGGATAAATGGGAATATTGTAGCAGGTGTTCTCGTTGATCCGACATCTCAAGTGAATATCATAACTGAGGAGATCATGTTAATTAACTTCCTACATAAGGATGGGTATGATGCACCTGAGAGTATTGTCTCCACACACAATGAACTTTTTCGTACCTCCTATAGGGAGTATTGTCCTATTGGTCCTCGTTGGACCTAAATCTGTAAGCCTTAAGTTTGACATCATCTCGGGTTCTGAACTCTTTAGAGTGAAGCTAGGTATCCCCTAGCTAGTAGCTATGAACACAGTTCCCTTGGTTATACACAACTGTCTGAAATTCATTGATGGAGGTTTCGTACATGTTGTCCATGACATCAATTATAGACCACTGATTTCACGTGGAAACTATACCCTAGATTACTTTTGGCCCGCATCCCTTGGTCCTCTTCCACCTAGGAAGGACCTTCTACACTGCACATATCAAAACTATAAGAAAGGGCGTGCTAGGCCAAATGTGAGATACCCTCCATCGCCTTATGCTATTTCACATAGAACTTGTCTGAAAGCTGATAGTGATGCTGCCAAGGGACGTAGAAGAGAAGAAGAGAAACGGTCTCGAGATCCTCCTTCTTCCTCCTTTGTTTTTCAACCCGATGCTTCCTCTCACCCTGTCATGGCACCATTTGCTTTTTTCTTGCGTTTGTGAGAGAATCCCATGGTGCCCACTTAGTGAAAGGCCAAGAGTCATGTATTTGAGCTTCCTATCTTACCCACGAAGCCTAGGCCCATTCGGTATGGAAGACATAAAGCCCCCCGTGGAGAGTCCTCTTTGTCTCGGCCTCCATAGGCTTCGACTATCCCTGTTCCTAAAATAGTGAACGGGAAGAGGCCCCCTGCCAAGGTGTTAGAGCCAACTATTCAAGCTATTTTTGAACCTGCCTCTTCTGCTCCCATTCAGGAGTCTATCCTTCTGCTAGAAACAGCTGTGGAAGACACTCCCATGGCTGAACAAAATCCTTCAGTCCCTTCATAGATCCTGACTTCCGATTTGAAGAGCTGTAGAAACCGCCTTACGCGTGAGCAAAAGTGTTGGCGAAAGGCCCTCCTAGTTGAGCCAACCTCCTCACAGAAGAAGGAAGAGGAGAAAACTATACCTCCTATTGTGTCCTCCTCTTTCCCTCCTTCCGTCTTTGAATCTCTTTCGGCTCCTGTTGTGAGCACACATGCACCTAGAAAGGTGCAAGTATTCATCGCTCCTTTGGAAGAGCCACCCTTGTTGACGTCCATCTCAGATTTCTTGCCTTTCCCAAATCCCATGGATATGGAAAACACTTCAGTTGTATCCATTGAAGTTCTTTCCTCTTCTCCCTTGACCCTCCTTATTTCATCTATGGGGAGTTCACCTCCTCCGATGAAGAAGGTAGAGCATGGACCCTCCAACAATGGAGGACATAAGAAGAGCCCACCTTCTCCGAAAGGTGGCCCCAAGTTGACTTGTTCTATCCTAGTAATGTGTTGATGCCAAAAGTTGGCAAGGTAAAAACCCTCTGTGGGAAACTTAGTTTTAGGGGGGGACCTATTGCACCAAACTGAGTAACCTCCAGATTTTAAAGAAGCCGACTTCTTCTATAACTGGGGTTTTTAAATGGGAAAAGGAAGCCGATATAAAATAAAGAGATCTAACTAAGGTGATACACCAAGATTTAGATGTGTGGCATGGTAAATCTATCTCGGGGATACAACTTAAGAGCCTGTGGGTAGTCTGTTGTGTTCCAGAATGGTAGAATAAAAATAGAAGCCTGAGTGATTCATTATATGACATAAAATAACTTCATACATTTTTACTAGAAAGAAGAGTCCAAGACATTATCTAAACCAGCAAACTTGTATTAATTTATAGAAGTCTGGGAATGAAACATCCAGTACAATAATGGCACAATAAAACTTATCAAATATCAAAGAAAACAGAAAGGCCGAACAATGGAATAGTCTGTGAGTTCTTTACAATAATCTAATAAAGAAATTAAAGGCCCGGTTCTTCTATCAATTCCTGTGCCCAATTCTAAACTAAAATTGGAACTCTCTACTTTGAAAGAAGAAGCAATATTTGTAATGAAAACCTAGCTTGTTGAGCAAGTAATAGAAAATATGCTTTGATTATGAGTAATGATGCATTAACAATGATTTTCCCTTGGTCGTTACAATAAAAAATATTTGGGTCATGAATGAGGACATCCAAGGTTCAGATGGATCCCCTACAAATGATGGTAGTGGTCCCAATAGACCAAAGCACTTGACATGTGCAATCAATTCATGGTGATAGCCACAAAACATGGAAGTTGGTGAAAGGTTGTCACTTGTCTGGCCTCCTCCCGCAGTGAAGTCTTTAGAAGATCACACGAAAAGCGGTCGGGGCTCAACATTTATCCTTCCCTTGAGCGATGAAGAACCTGTGCTACAAAGACACATGGGGGTTTCCAACATACCACGCGAAAGGTGGGGTTCACCAAAAAACATGCTTGAGCTGATGCTATGTGGCGAGCGGTTGGGGCCCGAAAGGGGAGCGATGCAAAGAGGCACAAAAGATTGTAAATAGCTGACATGTGGAAGCATGGTGCAAGATTTTTGAAAAACGACCAAAGGGTCTTGCGAGGAGTGCTCAGCTGACACATGGCAATATTTGCACAAAGAATTTGTGCAAAAGGAGCCCGATATGCTTATTTATTCATCGAGGCATGGCCTATACTTAGGCAAAACTCACCTAAAAGGAGCTTGGGAATTTTAAGTTCACAGCTTCTGGCGACCTATCAGGGGCGTTTCACTTGTGGAAAGAGGAACCCAATTTTTTTTGGGTTTTAGACCAGAGACTTATCCATCGGGCATCGCAGTCAGAGCGTAGAGATGGTGGCTTGAAGGGGTAGCCGTTCATCTTCAGATGGAGATGATAAGTCATGCAAATTTTCTTGCGCTCCATGTAACTCGATTGCATCTTTGTAAGGTAGCGCCGATGATATATCAGCCCATGATTTGAATTGAAATAGAAGATGTGTGATTAGCTGAGTGATGTTCTCAAAATCCTTTGCAGCAAGGGGTTGGTTGAAATTCTGAAAGACAAACACATCCCGTTGATTTTCCTTGATCCTTTCTGCAACATGCTCCACTGTGGCCACTGACTCATCCTCAAGGAATGGAGAAGGTAAGCCCATCTGAGTTAGGTGGGAGAACCTGTCTCGTATGCCATTCATGGTTTTCTATAACCTAGAGACACATTTGTTGGCATGAAGAATAACTGCGTGACATTGGATGACCCTATCGGTTGTTTTTGTTAGGTTTTCAAGGCAGATATCTAAAAGCTAAATGCATATATTATCAAATAACCAGGAAATAAAACACACATAGAGAATTTAACGTGGTTCACCCAATATGGGCTACATCCACCAAACCATAGCCATCCAATGATTTTATTATCCAATGTAAAACCCTATTACAATATCGTGAAAAATTGCCCTTTTCTTATCAGACTGTAACTCTATTACAAACCCCTTATGATTAGTCACCACATACCAATAGTTTTAGCAGTGGTCCTTTGGTCCTCAATCCCTACATTTTCCAAAGCATCATCTGGGACCTGATATAACTTGTTTAATAATCTCTCGGCCTCTAGAACCTTTTGTTCGATGGACTGAGGAAATTGTATGATTGCCTTGTGAACTCTCCTACCTAGATTTGTTGCCTCTGCCATAAATTAGAGTGTTGGCTATAGAGTTAGGCAGAAGTCCTTCACTCTTTCCTAGTATGAAATATACAACTGCTAGGCTATCTGAAGAAGGTTCATTTGATCGGCCAATGGTAAGGCTGAGTCCTTCAATATGGCAATCTCCTCATTTATTTGTTCTATATCATGTGTGAGCTCTGCAACCCTTTGGTTTGTTGTGGTGAGTTTCCCTTGTAAGATCTGTGATTTTGTGAACCAGCTAGCTTTGGCTCGCTCCTTATTTATTGCTTCTTGCTCCACTATAGACCTAAGTTTCATGATTTCATTCTCCTATTGAACACAACAGGTCTTAAAATATACATCCTTTTCTGCACCTACATTCTAAACGATGAAACTCTTCATCTTTTTGTTGGATGTCCAACCCCAATTTTGCCAATTGGTCCTGATATTCCTGGTTCTTTTGCTACAGCTCAACGACCAGATTAGGGTTGATTGACTGAAACTTAGCTAGTTCTTCTCGGAGATTTTCTTCTTTCGTATCCCTTTGCTGGGATAGGCACTTAAAATCAGCCTCCATAGCTTTTTCCTTGGAAAGCAAGACATTGACTCTATCCCTCAGATTTTTTAGTTCTTCCTTTTTCTTGAGCTGGCAACCGGTCTTAAGAAAGCCGATGGTCACTACTCATTGTGTTTCCTCCATAAGTTCCACCTTGTCCTGTGGTTGGGTGATGCTTAGGTCAAGTCCCACAACATACATGTTATAATCATCCGGCTGCATCTCTCCTTGCGGTTTGCTGATAGTTGGGAACATAGCCACAAAGTGTAGTGACTGCTGAGCCTCTTAGAAAATAGTATGTATCTTTGGCTTTGCTGGTCTCTTAGCATCCTTAGCTCTTTTCTTCTGGGTTTTGATTGCTCATGCTTGTTTAGTTTTATCACCTTCCGATAGGAATTCTGCAGGCAATCTGATGAGGCTACCTGCGAAAGGTGCACCAGGAGGAAGGGAGAAAGGGAATGAAAGAACATCAGTCCCAGGTGACATATTCTTTAAAATTTTTACCATCTAGGGTGAGAAAGGTTGGATACTCCAGTAACCGAGCTGCAGACTAGGAGGACTCAAAATAAGAGGATTTGTGAAGGTCTCCGTTTGCTGGGAAGAGTAGATCGGCTCCAATATTGTTGTGGCAGGGGTAGAGTGCGTGATGCTTTGGGATGTGGAATGGGCCAAGGTGAATGGTGTGAGGTTTTGTGCGGTAGTAAGGGTGAAAGGGGCTGCATGGGAAAATTGTGTGAAGCCCTCCGTGATCATTGAAGTAGAGGTTGAAATGCATTGGTTGGCACATGAAATAAGAGGTATTGTGGATGCAACAGGGTCAACCATGGTTTATGGAACTATAGGAGAGGGGGCGAGAGATACCTACAGTGCGAATGAATGCGGTCCTCAAAATGTTGTTGGGTCCTCGCTTGTGTTTGGGTTCTGTGAACATTCTCTAGAAAGTGCCTCAATTTTCTACCGCTTCTCTGGTGGTGAGTTATCAATTGTTATGGTTTCAAATTGTTTTGGTGAAGTTGTGAAGGTTCTCCTCCCTGTCCAAGTGTGAGTTAGTGAAGACCTTGCACTTGATATATTGACCTGTATGTTAGAGGAAACCTTGATAGGTTGCTTCAATGCCTTCCCCACTTGTTGTGTCGAGGTGTCCTATATTTATGCTTTTGGTTGTGCCCTTTCATCTGATTGCCACTTGGCTTCTTTAGAACTAGAATCCCTTTCAGGGCTCTCGTCGAAATCCAGATGTTTGTTGTTCCATATTTTGTTGAATCTATCATCCATCTGCAGGTTGTTGTAGGGAGCCTCAGTCTGTTGGGTCTCTTGGTAGTATATCCAAAATTTATTGATCTTCTCCCCCTTCTAGTCGTAATTGTTCAGTAGATCATTATGGAGGGTAGCTCCCATCTTTCTTGATTAATCATACGGCCCAGTCAGGTAGTAGAATCTTAGCCAGGGTGATCGACCATCTTCAGTAGGAATGTAAGCTAGGTGAATAATACATTCATCTGCATCCGATACTGGATTTCGATGCTCCTCCCAACAAGGCCAGGGATAGTGTGTTACCTTGACATATTTGTTTGGAAAGTCATTGTCGGGGTTGTAGTTCCATTTGTCGCAGATCCATACCAATCCCAGCTGATCTAGCTTCTTCTCCAGTATGTTGTGAGCCTTCCTTTTAGCCATGATTATAATCTTGAACCTCAACAGAGGATCAAAAAACCCTTTCTTCTTTGCCTTCCCATTGCAAAAGGTGTCGTTGATAATTGAGACCTAGTGGAAAACCTCCAGTGCTAGTACTCGGTTTGTAAGACATGATGGATGTCAAAAGGGTTCTCTAGTGAAACCGTGCAAACGAATGAATGTGAAGTCCTAGCCTAGAAACCAGTCGCATCTTGGAACAAATTTCTGCATGAACTGAGTTTGGTCTGAGCTGAACCGTAAGACAGTGTTGTCCCCTCTTAAATCCTACAAAATCGGATATAAGAAATAGTCTGAAAATGCATAATAGCCATATGTCGTAGAGAGGAGGGGAGTCCATGAGAAATTGGCTTTCTCTTTTGGTTTTAATAAAAGATGGAGAGCTCGAAATGCCTCTGGAAAAAGTCCAGATTCTGGTGTAGAAACATGTGGGCGAGAAAGGATGAGAACTTGAACCTTTTTTGAAGCTTGTATTCTGCTATCTGGCTGAGCATCTCTTGCTCGAGAAATTCAATGAAATCATACCAAAATAAAGAATGTTGCCTTCATAATTGGAAGCCCAAACTTAGGTGAAACTCTTGGACATCCTTGTCGGAGTCTAGTCCATAGACGAACGCCATCATTGAGAACACATCCTTCATATCATCATAAAAGCTCTTAAGCTCCACTGGGATCCGCATTGGTTTATGTTGGCTCTCCTTGGGCCTTTACGTCTCTATGTTGTAAAAATTCATTGCGAGGTCTTTGCTTCTCCAATAAGACTCTCCCTTTGTTGGAGTGAATGGCTCCGTTTTTTGCACTTTGAAGCTTTTCTCCAGGATGCAGAGCATATTCCAGATAGCTTCTTTGCATATGTTCACAATTACTTCTCGACCCTCAATGGTGTTAGTCTTTGGGTTGAAGTGTTTAATGGTATCATCAACTAATTCAAGGTAGTGGTGTACAGATGGGACCATATATTGAGGAAG
>CM021101.1:394478989-394490720 GCA_007115665.2 Sequoiadendron giganteum | reverse complement strand
AGAGAGAGAGAGAGAGAGAGAGAGAGAGAGAAGGGTTTAGGGTTTGAGGTATTAAGGGTTTAAGGGTATAAGGTTGAGGGATTAGGGTTTAAGCGTAGTGTCCAGGGTTGAGGGTTTAGGGATAAGGTTTAGGGTTAAGTGAGAGACCTAGATGGATAAGAAAAGAAAGAGAGGAAACCTTTAGAAAATAAATCTTTTCATAACATGAGAATGTTTTGAAGAAGTTGAGATATAGCTATTTTTATAGCAAGCCAAAACATGCCCGCATTATAATGCGAGCACATTATAACTCAAGTGTGTTTTGGATTTCTCTAAAATAAAAAGTCAACACACCCATGATCTAGGCCTACATGCTCTGTTATTCTCCTGGTTATGCACATGTTCTGACAAAAATAAACTTTTTGATGCTGTTGGGAAGTGCACTTACAAATTTTTCACATTCTACCACCTTTTCATGAACTTTCCACCACCTTTTTATGTTTTGCAAACTTAGGAAGGAGGAAATAATAGAGTTTTCACATCAAATTTTATATATATCAATTCAAGTCTCAATTTTTATAGTGTTGTAATGTTAATTGTGATTGAATTTTAGGAATTTAACATTATATATTGGTTATTTGTATTGTTGTTAGTAATTCTATTCAAGAGTGATATACAATTGAATGTTGAAAAGGAAACAAGCTTGTGAAAAACTCAAATTGTTGAGGATTTTGATGCAAGAAGAAACAAATAATACATAATTAGGTAGAACTCCTCCATTCAAATCTTCGTTTATTATGTATGTGAAGTCTTTACATATTTTATTTACATTTTCCTTAATTCTATTATGTTTCTTTATCATCCCTTATCATACATGATTAATAAAATGCTTTAATTTTGTTATTATGCATATTCCACATGTTCATCATTGTCTGTTGTCATTATAACCTTAGCCCCTCTTGGAAAATTTTAAACTACACAATTATTTACACTTTCCAATGACATTTTAAACCACATGTCTTTGAGGCATTTTGTTAAATAAATTGACGTACCTTGTGTATGCTTCCACATTTTGTATACACATATATATGAGAGTAGTTATAAGTATGTAATATAATACATCATTTCTCAATCCTTTTCTATGGATGCGCATACCCCTTTCCAAAGCTTCCATTTTTCTATAGGCATGGGGAATGTTGGAAAATGCAGTGGAATTTGGTTTTACACCTAGAAATTGCATTTTCTTGATGTATAAGCTTGAATTTTCACCCCTAATGCAAATTAAATTTTACCCCCTTACACTTTAGAAAAACTAAGGCGGAGGCTTAATTCCACTTAATCCCATTGTCCACATCACACTTGGCACCCTGTTTGTGTGTTAGTGGAGGCATTTTTTTCAAGGACACTCGCGTGACGTGCAGACGTCAACACTGCGCGCTTACATCCCTGGCAGATTCCTATGGTTGGAGTCTACAGAGATGTTACACTTTCGATTGGGAGTCAAAGTGTAATGCTCCTCTTCAGCTGACCGACCTAAATATGGCCGTTTTCCATCCTTTCCTCCATATTCTTGACCATTCCATCCATTCAAGAGAGTTTGACGAGATCTTGAGTTCATCACTTCACATTTTCTCCACTCTTTCAAGCATCCACAAGCTTTGTAGTAGCATTTTACACTCCATTGCAGCAATCTACCACTCCATCACTCTGATAGTGCGAGCGTAGGACAAACACCATTGCAACAGAGGTTTGAGTTCCTCTCAGTTTCTCCTCCACAAGCCTTGAGCACTTTGGATGAAGGTGGTAAGGTCCTCTCATCTCCTCTATCATCTTTGGTTGAGTAAGCACGCACTATTTTGTAGTGTCTTTTGTTTATGTAGCTTGTATTCTTTCATTTATATTTATTCCTATCATTGCAAACTTGGCTGTCTGTGGAGGTGGAAACACCAAAAAGGGGGTTTGACTAACGCAGGCCCCTAAACAGGCCCAACATTTCCCCCTATTTATGTGTGCAGGTGGAGAGATCTCAGAGCAAGATGGCAAGAAGATTGTTGTGAAAAATAGTCTTTGTCACCCTTGTGATAATATATTTCTTTTATCACATTTGTACTTACATTTCATTCTGCTATTCAAGAAACTTCTAGACTAGGCTAGTAGTCTTTTCTTGAGGATTTAACCTCATCTCTCTGGTCTTCTGGCTGTAGAAATTCTAGTGCGCCTGTGAGATGCCAATGCGCCACGTTTTCATCCCATAACTGCGCTTCTATCCTCAGACAAAGAGCTACTCAAGACGTAGAATTGGCCTTAAAAATAAACTCACCCAGTCTCGCTTCAGATCTTAGGATTGCAGAGTGATCGAAGGACACATAGTCTTCATCATTCTCATCCCTTCTATCCTAACCATCATTTAAAATGAGGTAAGTTAGGGCAATCTTTCTACTCTTGGCCTTTTGTGACCTGGGGCCTTGCAGTGGTCGGTCCCCCTCTCTTACATTTTTGGTGAACTCGACGTGAACCATTTTGGTTTCGTTTTGTAATACTGAAAGCTCCTTTCCTCATATCCTAGGAGTGTTATAGGTGTGAGTGTTGTGAGGCTTTCACCTCACAACCAAACCTGCAACCCCTAGTAGGCATAGTTGGAAGGCTCCAAATTATTGCGCAATGAAGCCTTAATTGGTTCACTACTTTATCTCATAAACCTTAGGAGACTCTATAGAAGTACTGTTGGTGTACATGATGGTCTCATAAACCTTTGCAGACTGTGAGTAGTGGTACAAGCATAACCTTCACTTCACATGACCTACTGATGGGCTTTTAATAAAGATCCATCTCCTCTTTACATTCCTGCAAGGATAAATGGGAATATTGTAGCAGGTGTTCTCGTTGATCCGACATCTCAAGTGAATATCATAACTGAGGAGATCATGTTAATTAACTTCCTACATAAGGATGGGTATGATGCACCTGAGAGTATTGTCTCCACACACAATGAACTTTTTCGTACCTCCTATAGGGAGTATTGTCCTATTGGTCCTCGTTGGACCTAAATCTGTAAGCCTTAAGTTTGACATCATCTCGGGTTCTGAACTCTTTAGAGTGAAGCTAGGTATCCCCTAGCTAGTAGCTATGAACACAGTTCCCTTGGTTATACACAACTGTCTGAAATTCATTGATGGAGGTTTCGTACATGTTGTCCATGACATCAATTATAGACCACTGATTTCACGTGGAAACTATACCCTAGATTACTTTTGGCCCGCATCCCTTGGTCCTCTTCCACCTAGGAAGGACCTTCTACACTGCACATATCAAAACTATAAGAAAGGGCGTGCTAGGCCAAATGTGAGATACCCTCCATCGCCTTATGCTATTTCACATAGAACTTGTCTGAAAGCTGATAGTGATGCTGCCAAGGGACGTAGAAGAGAAGAAGAGAAACGGTCTCGAGATCCTCCTTCTTCCTCCTTTGTTTTTCAACCCGATGCTTCCTCTCACCCTGTCATGGCACCATTTGCTTTTTTCTTGCGTTTGTGAGAGAATCCCATGGTGCCCACTTAGTGAAAGGCCAAGAGTCATGTATTTGAGCTTCCTATCTTACCCACGAAGCCTAGGCCCATTCGGTATGGAAGACATAAAGCCCCCCGTGGAGAGTCCTCTTTGTCTCGGCCTCCATAGGCTTCGACTATCCCTGTTCCTAAAATAGTGAACGGGAAGAGGCCCCCTGCCAAGGTGTTAGAGCCAACTATTCAAGCTATTTTTGAACCTGCCTCTTCTGCTCCCATTCAGGAGTCTATCCTTCTGCTAGAAACAGCTGTGGAAGACACTCCCATGGCTGAACAAAATCCTTCAGTCCCTTCATAGATCCTGACTTCCGATTTGAAGAGCTGTAGAAACCGCCTTACGCGTGAGCAAAAGTGTTGGCGAAAGGCCCTCCTAGTTGAGCCAACCTCCTCACAGAAGAAGGAAGAGGAGAAAACTATACCTCCTATTGTGTCCTCCTCTTTCCCTCCTTCCGTCTTTGAATCTCTTTCGGCTCCTGTTGTGAGCACACATGCACCTAGAAAGGTGCAAGTATTCATCGCTCCTTTGGAAGAGCCACCCTTGTTGACGTCCATCTCAGATTTCTTGCCTTTCCCAAATCCCATGGATATGGAAAACACTTCAGTTGTATCCATTGAAGTTCTTTCCTCTTCTCCCTTGACCCTCCTTATTTCATCTATGGGGAGTTCACCTCCTCCGATGAAGAAGGTAGAGCATGGACCCTCCAACAATGGAGGACATAAGAAGAGCCCACCTTCTCCGAAAGGTGGCCCCAAGTTGACTTGTTCTATCCTAGTAATGTGTTGATGCCAAAAGTTGGCAAGGTAAAAACCCTCTGTGGGAAACTTAGTTTTAGGGGGGGACCTATTGCACCAAACTGAGTAACCTCCAGATTTTAAAGAAGCCGACTTCTTCTATAACTGGGGTTTTTAAATGGGAAAAGGAAGCCGATATAAAATAAAGAGATCTAACTAAGGTGATACACCAAGATTTAGATGTGTGGCATGGTAAATCTATCTCGGGGATACAACTTAAGAGCCTGTGGGTAGTCTGTTGTGTTCCAGAATGGTAGAATAAAAATAGAAGCCTGAGTGATTCATTATATGACATAAAATAACTTCATACATTTTTACTAGAAAGAAGAGTCCAAGACATTATCTAAACCAGCAAACTTGTATTAATTTATAGAAGTCTGGGAATGAAACATCCAGTACAATAATGGCACAATAAAACTTATCAAATATCAAAGAAAACAGAAAGGCCGAACAATGGAATAGTCTGTGAGTTCTTTACAATAATCTAATAAAGAAATTAAAGGCCCGGTTCTTCTATCAATTCCTGTGCCCAATTCTAAACTAAAATTGGAACTCTCTACTTTGAAAGAAGAAGCAATATTTGTAATGAAAACCTAGCTTGTTGAGCAAGTAATAGAAAATATGCTTTGATTATGAGTAATGATGCATTAACAATGATTTTCCCTTGGTCGTTACAATAAAAAATATTTGGGTCATGAATGAGGACATCCAAGGTTCAGATGGATCCCCTACAAATGATGGTAGTGGTCCCAATAGACCAAAGCACTTGACATGTGCAATCAATTCATGGTGATAGCCACAAAACATGGAAGTTGGTGAAAGGTTGTCACTTGTCTGGCCTCCTCCCGCAGTGAAGTCTTTAGAAGATCACACGAAAAGCGGTCGGGGCTCAACATTTATCCTTCCCTTGAGCGATGAAGAACCTGTGCTACAAAGACACATGGGGGTTTCCAACATACCACGCGAAAGGTGGGGTTCACCAAAAAACATGCTTGAGCTGATGCTATGTGGCGAGCGGTTGGGGCCCGAAAGGGGAGCGATGCAAAGAGGCACAAAAGATTGTAAATAGCTGACATGTGGAAGCATGGTGCAAGATTTTTGAAAAACGACCAAAGGGTCTTGCGAGGAGTGCTCAGCTGACACATGGCAATATTTGCACAAAGAATTTGTGCAAAAGGAGCCCGATATGCTTATTTATTCATCGAGGCATGGCCTATACTTAGGCAAAACTCACCTAAAAGGAGCTTGGGAATTTTAAGTTCACAGCTTCTGGCGACCTATCAGGGGCGTTTCACTTGTGGAAAGAGGAACCCAATTTTTTTTGGGTTTTAGACCAGAGACTTATCCATCGGGCATCGCAGTCAGAGCGTAGAGATGGTGGCTTGAAGGGGTAGCCGTTCATCTTCAGATGGAGATGATAAGTCATGCAAATTTTCTTGCGCTCCATGTAACTCGATTGCATCTTTGTAAGGTAGCGCCGATGATATATCAGCCCATGATTTGAATTGAAATAGAAGATGTGTGATTAGCTGAGTGATGTTCTCAAAATCCTTTGCAGCAAGGGGTTGGTTGAAATTCTGAAAGACAAACACATCCCGTTGATTTTCCTTGATCCTTTCTGCAACATGCTCCACTGTGGCCACTGACTCATCCTCAAGGAATGGAGAAGGTAAGCCCATCTGAGTTAGGTGGGAGAACCTGTCTCGTATGCCATTCATGGTTTTCTATAACCTAGAGACACATTTGTTGGCATGAAGAATAACTGCGTGACATTGGATGACCCTATCGGTTGTTTTTGTTAGGTTTTCAAGGCAGATATCTAAAAGCTAAATGCATATATTATCAAATAACCAGGAAATAAAACACACATAGAGAATTTAACGTGGTTCACCCAATATGGGCTACATCCACCAAACCATAGCCATCCAATGATTTTATTATCCAATGTAAAACCCTATTACAATATCGTGAAAAATTGCCCTTTTCTTATCAGACTGTAACTCTATTACAAACCCCTTATGATTAGTCACCACATACCAATAGTTTTAGCAGTGGTCCTTTGGTCCTCAATCCCTACATTTTCCAAAGCATCATCTGGGACCTGATATAACTTGTTTAATAATCTCTCGGCCTCTAGAACCTTTTGTTCGATGGACTGAGGAAATTGTATGATTGCCTTGTGAACTCTCCTACCTAGATTTGTTGCCTCTGCCATAAATTAGAGTGTTGGCTATAGAGTTAGGCAGAAGTCCTTCACTCTTTCCTAGTATGAAATATACAACTGCTAGGCTATCTGAAGAAGGTTCATTTGATCGGCCAATGGTAAGGCTGAGTCCTTCAATATGGCAATCTCCTCATTTATTTGTTCTATATCATGTGTGAGCTCTGCAACCCTTTGGTTTGTTGTGGTGAGTTTCCCTTGTAAGATCTGTGATTTTGTGAACCAGCTAGCTTTGGCTCGCTCCTTATTTATTGCTTCTTGCTCCACTATAGACCTAAGTTTCATGATTTCATTCTCCTATTGAACACAACAGGTCTTAAAATATACATCCTTTTCTGCACCTACATTCTAAACGATGAAACTCTTCATCTTTTTGTTGGATGTCCAACCCCAATTTTGCCAATTGGTCCTGATATTCCTGGTTCTTTTGCTACAGCTCAACGACCAGATTAGGGTTGATTGACTGAAACTTAGCTAGTTCTTCTCGGAGATTTTCTTCTTTCGTATCCCTTTGCTGGGATAGGCACTTAAAATCAGCCTCCATAGCTTTTTCCTTGGAAAGCAAGACATTGACTCTATCCCTCAGATTTTTTAGTTCTTCCTTTTTCTTGAGCTGGCAACCGGTCTTAAGAAAGCCGATGGTCACTACTCATTGTGTTTCCTCCATAAGTTCCACCTTGTCCTGTGGTTGGGTGATGCTTAGGTCAAGTCCCACAACATACATGTTATAATCATCCGGCTGCATCTCTCCTTGCGGTTTGCTGATAGTTGGGAACATAGCCACAAAGTGTAGTGACTGCTGAGCCTCTTAGAAAATAGTATGTATCTTTGGCTTTGCTGGTCTCTTAGCATCCTTAGCTCTTTTCTTCTGGGTTTTGATTGCTCATGCTTGTTTAGTTTTATCACCTTCCGATAGGAATTCTGCAGGCAATCTGATGAGGCTACCTGCGAAAGGTGCACCAGGAGGAAGGGAGAAAGGGAATGAAAGAACATCAGTCCCAGGTGACATATTCTTTAAAATTTTTACCATCTAGGGTGAGAAAGGTTGGATACTCCAGTAACCGAGCTGCAGACTAGGAGGACTCAAAATAAGAGGATTTGTGAAGGTCTCCGTTTGCTGGGAAGAGTAGATCGGCTCCAATATTGTTGTGGCAGGGGTAGAGTGCGTGATGCTTTGGGATGTGGAATGGGCCAAGGTGAATGGTGTGAGGTTTTGTGCGGTAGTAAGGGTGAAAGGGGCTGCATGGGAAAATTGTGTGAAGCCCTCCGTGATCATTGAAGTAGAGGTTGAAATGCATTGGTTGGCACATGAAATAAGAGGTATTGTGGATGCAACAGGGTCAACCATGGTTTATGGAACTATAGGAGAGGGGGCGAGAGATACCTACAGTGCGAATGAATGCGGTCCTCAAAATGTTGTTGGGTCCTCGCTTGTGTTTGGGTTCTGTGAACATTCTCTAGAAAGTGCCTCAATTTTCTACCGCTTCTCTGGTGGTGAGTTATCAATTGTTATGGTTTCAAATTGTTTTGGTGAAGTTGTGAAGGTTCTCCTCCCTGTCCAAGTGTGAGTTAGTGAAGACCTTGCACTTGATATATTGACCTGTATGTTAGAGGAAACCTTGATAGGTTGCTTCAATGCCTTCCCCACTTGTTGTGTCGAGGTGTCCTATATTTATGCTTTTGGTTGTGCCCTTTCATCTGATTGCCACTTGGCTTCTTTAGAACTAGAATCCCTTTCAGGGCTCTCGTCGAAATCCAGATGTTTGTTGTTCCATATTTTGTTGAATCTATCATCCATCTGCAGGTTGTTGTAGGGAGCCTCAGTCTGTTGGGTCTCTTGGTAGTATATCCAAAATTTATTGATCTTCTCCCCCTTCTAGTCGTAATTGTTCAGTAGATCATTATGGAGGGTAGCTCCCATCTTTCTTGATTAATCATACGGCCCAGTCAGGTAGTAGAATCTTAGCCAGGGTGATCGACCATCTTCAGTAGGAATGTAAGCTAGGTGAATAATACATTCATCTGCATCCGATACTGGATTTCGATGCTCCTCCCAACAAGGCCAGGGATAGTGTGTTACCTTGACATATTTGTTTGGAAAGTCATTGTCGGGGTTGTAGTTCCATTTGTCGCAGATCCATACCAATCCCAGCTGATCTAGCTTCTTCTCCAGTATGTTGTGAGCCTTCCTTTTAGCCATGATTATAATCTTGAACCTCAACAGAGGATCAAAAAACCCTTTCTTCTTTGCCTTCCCATTGCAAAAGGTGTCGTTGATAATTGAGACCTAGTGGAAAACCTCCAGTGCTAGTACTCGGTTTGTAAGACATGATGGATGTCAAAAGGGTTCTCTAGTGAAACCGTGCAAACGAATGAATGTGAAGTCCTAGCCTAGAAACCAGTCGCATCTTGGAACAAATTTCTGCATGAACTGAGTTTGGTCTGAGCTGAACCGTAAGACAGTGTTGTCCCCTCTTAAATCCTACAAAATCGGATATAAGAAATAGTCTGAAAATGCATAATAGCCATATGTCGTAGAGAGGAGGGGAGTCCATGAGAAATTGGCTTTCTCTTTTGGTTTTAATAAAAGATGGAGAGCTCGAAATGCCTCTGGAAAAAGTCCAGATTCTGGTGTAGAAACATGTGGGCGAGAAAGGATGAGAACTTGAACCTTTTTTGAAGCTTGTATTCTGCTATCTGGCTGAGCATCTCTTGCTCGAGAAATTCAATGAAATCATACCAAAATAAAGAATGTTGCCTTCATAATTGGAAGCCCAAACTTAGGTGAAACTCTTGGACATCCTTGTCGGAGTCTAGTCCATAGACGAACGCCATCATTGAGAACACATCCTTCATATCATCATAAAAGCTCTTAAGCTCCACTGGGATCCGCATTGGTTTATGTTGGCTCTCCTTGGGCCTTTACGTCTCTATGTTGTAAAAATTCATTGCGAGGTCTTTGCTTCTCCAATAAGACTCTCCCTTTGTTGGAGTGAATGGCTCCGTTTTTTGCACTTTGAAGCTTTTCTCCAGGATGCAGAGCATATTCCAGATAGCTTCTTTGCATATGTTCACAATTACTTCTCGACCCTCAATGGTGTTAGTCTTTGGGTTGAAGTGTTTAATGGTATCATCAACTAATTCAAGGTAGTGGTGTACAGATGGGACCATATATTGAGGAAGCCCACTCTACCAACACTTTTGCGCCAAAGAATTTGGGTTGCTATTCTTTTTCATCCTTTCATAGGTAGCCTCCCTAAGCGACTTGGGATTCCTTTCAAGAATGGGGTCATGAATGGATTCCCACTCTTCTTTAATCCACTTTTTATCTTTTCTAGGGCTCTTCTTCTCTGCAACTCGAGTATTTACCCAGGTCAGCCTTTCTGGTATTCTAGGTGAGGCATAAGAGACTTCTTCAAAGATGTAGGCACCTGGTGCTGTACACATGACATTAGATAAGCTTTGTGCTCCTCCTTCCCTGAATTCTTCTTGAGAACCTTGAGTGGTCGCCATCCTTTGCAAACTCTTCTCAGAAAGCACATTGAAGCAATATAAATGGAGCCTAAAACACAATGCAAGGTTTATGGTTCCCAAAACTAGACAACCTTTTGCTTCAAGTTTAATTTACATCAAGGAAGTGAATTTTCTATAATTATCTATGTTTAATCCCTTTCGCTTCAAAATGCACCATACTTGGTTTCTTTGATGGCCCTATTCTTCTTACTTCCTTTTGCATGTTGAGGAAGTTTTTATGCTATGTCCTGCCTTTTGCATGTGATACTTGGCCTTTCTTTGATTTCTTGCATTCAATAAGGTAGATAACGACTTCCTTTTGCATTTAATTCGGCATGCGTTGCCAGCTCTCTAGTCTATGCAAGATAAGCTACTTGCCTCCTTTGAAAAGACATGGATTCATAATTGTATTGGTAATAGCATCCTTTTGGCATGATTTTCATGGGAAATTGAGCCGTCGATCAAATGCCTGTCATCTCCTCGTATGCTTTAGCAATAATATCTTTCAAAGCATGATCAAGTTGAAATCGTAATGAGTACTTTGAAAAGATATGCATTCACCCCTAGAGCCTTGGAAATGCTTGTATCATTCCACTTAGCCTCTATCTGTATGAGTCATCACTTGGGACTGCCACCAATTTGTGTTAATTGATTACCACTCCTCAAGTTTGCATGCAACAATTCATACCTACAGACGCAATCGGGCTGGAATATCGAGCTGGCCTTTTTGTGGGATTTTTGAGTAAGCATTCAATTACCATCATGCTTTGTATGCTAGCTACCTCAGATATTTCTATAAATAAGCTCTAATACAGTAGTGGAACCATACTTAGTGACTTAGCAAAAGTAGCATTGGGTGATTGGATAGGTTTATATTTTTCATAGCGCTAGTCTTAGGTGCTTTGAGCAAAGGCTAACACAATGAATACTCCAATTAGGCTAGTGTGTAGCAAAGCTCAAACAACTTTCCTGGGGGAGATTTTGAGCAGGAGTCTAAAATGTATGACAAGGAACAAACATTCGCTAGCCATCATAGCCATCAAATGGGTCCTGGGCAGAGACTGTATTGAATATGAAGATAAATATCAGGTAAACACCGATATCAACTCTCATTTCATTACTTCACTTCTTGATACTCAGGCTCCAAAACTATGGTTCTTCATTTGGCACTTTAGATTTTTCTGAAAAGGTACCTTGGAGGACTCGGCGAGGCAGTGAGAAATGTGGTGTATGGTCTGGGACTTCCCGTTGCGAGTCACTTGCAGAGCATCATGATAAGGCCACCCGTGCATGCCATTTTCCACTGCATTGCTACAACGTCGTGCTATTCTACAACGTGGATCGGTACACTGATTTCAAGAACCTTGTATTTCCTCCACTACTCGTTATGGGTGTTGACGCTGCTTCCGCCATAGGTCTTGCTGCTGTTGATAATCTTCCTGGTACTCCTGACAATGTCCCAATTGATGAAGACAATACCCGTAATTCCGAGATATGAAGTTTGACATGCTTTTTCCCTATGTATATATATGCCTGAAAGAAGGCTCACATATATATGTAATGAAGTTGTGTATATGATCATGTTTTTGAATGTTTGGCTGCAAAGCCATTTTGACAATGTTTTATCATACTATATATTTAACGGATATACTTGCTTATGTTA
>CM021101.1:394417006-394478889 GCA_007115665.2 Sequoiadendron giganteum | reverse complement strand
ATTTCTTCCCTTTTTCCTACACCTCTAGTAATTCGGCCAACCGAACTTCCATAGCTCCATTCTCTTCAATCTCTAAAGACTTGAGTAGCTATAGCGCAAGTATCTCTATAGAGATAGGAAACAACGCTTATTTTCTATACCACAAATCATATGGAAAAGTCTTCAGGGATTTCTTGGGAGTTATGTGGTCTGCCCATAACATTGTTCGAAGATGCTTATGCCACTCCTCATGATCAGACCCGATCTTTTTAATGAGTTGAACTAAATTTTTATTAGTTGACTCGGCCAGGTTGTTCCCCTTCGGGTAATAGTTTGATGATGTTTTTAGGAATATGCCATGTGTAAGCGCGAAATGACATACCTTTGAGCCTAGGAATGCTTTGGTATTGTTTGAGATGATGGTCTTTGGCAGGCCGAATCTTGTTACCAACCCCTCGAGAAAATCCAAAATTTCTATTTTGGTTGCGTTATTCAAGGGTGTGGCTTCATTCCACCTTGTAAAGTAGTCTATAGATATGAGAATCCACTTATGGCCAGTGCTAGAGGTTGGATTGATCATTCCTATGAAGTCTAGCCCCCATTGCGCGAATGGTTCATCTGATACGATCAGATTGAGGGGTATAGCAGAGTTCTTCCTCCTCCCTACGTAGAATTGACATTCCTTGCACGACTTTATCATGTTGTAGGAGTCATTGAATAACATGGGCTAGAAGTACCCAATGCGCAAGATTTTGATGGCGGTAGTTTTTGCAAAAAAATGTCTAGCTTCGAGGCTGCTGTGGAAAGTGTCAAGAATTTTCCTTGCTTGCTCCATAGTGACACATCGTAACAAGACCCCATTGAAATTTCTCTTGAAGAGAACACCTTCAATGAGTGCATATCTATTGTTTTGTAATTAGTAGAACCTTATTTTATGAGAAGGAAGGCTTAACAGATATTTTCTAGTGTGCATAAATCTAGTCCTATCCGTTAGCCAACATTCTTTAGGTTCAGATTCATTCATCAGGATCAGTTCCGCCTGCTTTTCTTGCTCTGCTTCTATTTCAATCTCTTCATTGTGCACCAAATATTCACAAAGCCCTCTTCCTTTGACAGTCTTCATAGGCTTGACCTCAATGTCACATTCTAGGATCTTAGTGATCCAGTTGGCCCTCTTTTCGGTGATTTCACCTTCCATAATATATTCACATACATTGGAGTGTGCAACATAAATGATCACCTTTTTGCAACATATCAGATGTTAGAACTTTTTGATTCCCTTTACAATTGTGAAAACTTGTCTTTCGATGAAGTTGTAGTTCACCTCATATTCCTTCAAGGTTTGGGAGTGAAAAGCTATCAAATATTCTCCCTTTCCTTTGTTGTCCTTCTGGGTCAGAACAATGGCAATGCTTGTCTCACTATTAAAAACATACATCATGAAGTCTTTGGATAAGTCTATATTTACTAGCACCGGAGCCGAAGAAATAGCACCCTTTAACTTCTTGAAGGCTTCTTTCGCTTCCTTCATCCATTTGAATAATTGGTCCTTTTTTAACATCAAGGTAATTGGTTGAATTGTTCCTACAAAATCGGAGATGAATTTGGTTATGAAGTTTACCTTCCCTAGAAAGGACTGAACTCCTTTTTTGTTGACTGGAAGGGGTATCTCTCTTATTTCCTTTACCCTTTCAAGATCAATAGAAATCCTGTCTTTGGACACTACGTGCCCCAGTAGCTTGCCTTGCAGTATGCCAAACACACACTTTTTGGGGTTCAGGGATACCCCAAACTCTTGGCATTTTTTGAAGACCATCTTTAGATGACCGAAATGGTCATCCTTTGATTTAGAAAACACAGTTAGGTCATCTAAATAGATGAGGATGATCTTATTGATTAGTTTGCTGAAGGTGATATCCATTGCCTGCTGAAAATTAGCTCTTGCATTTGATAGGCCAAAAGGCATTTGGCATATGCGAATGTTCCCCAATTGGTGGTGAACGTTGTTTTATACTAATCTTCTTCTTTAACCCAAACCTGATTGTAACCCAAAAAGCCATCTAGTAGAGAAAAAATTTCCGAACCTCCCACGGTTTGTAGAATAGATTCCATGGAAGGTAACGAATAATGATCTTTCAATGATGCTCTATTCAGGTCACAAAAATCAACATAGAGACGAATGTCTCCGTTATTTTTTCAGAATGGCACAAGGTTATATACCCAGGTACTGTGTTTGATTGGAAACACGATCCTTGACTTGATCAACTTCCCTAGCTCTTGTGCCATTAGGGCTTCAATCTTTGGATTGATAGGCCTTGTTTTTTTTGGGATAGGTTTAGCACCTTCTGTGAGTTCTATGGTATGTTGGATGATGCCGGGATTGTACCATCTGAGGTTTTCATAAGACCATCCTAAAAATCCCTCATATGCTTCGCAAAAGTGTATCAACCTATCTTTGTCGTGTTGTGGGAATTCTTTTCCAACTTTTAGTTTTCTTCCGCCTTCGACCTCAAGGTCAGCATAGTCTGCTTGGTTTGCCAAAAATTTCCTCCTATCGTTTCTCACATCATCGTAGTCGAACATATTTTTGAGCATGACCACCAATTTCAGAAGTTTGTTTGATCTTAGTTGGATGATCTATCCTTCATATGCTTCTTCAATCCTTGGTTGGAGCTGATCGACAAACTCACCCGACTATTGAATAAATGAGGCAATGTGTTCGTCACTTTCGAGCACTTTCCAACTCTGATCGTTATCTGGAATGGATGGTCGGATGATTACCCGTACTGAGTGTACATTCTTCACCAAGTTGAAAATAGGATCTAATTGATATCCAACTGTTGCCATGCGATCGGAGGCTAAATTTTTCTCTCTTGGTACCGCATGAATATTAAAAGCTTTGAAGCTTTCAATGAGGTCCCATACCCTATGTCTATAAGATCGCATGCACACATTTTTTGCAGCAGAAGTTTTTCTGACTTGATCGATTATAAGTTTAGAATCCCCAAACACCTTTATTTGTTTGATAGACATGCGCTTCGCAAGGCTCAACCCTTGCACAAGACCCTCATATTCGGCCTCGTTGTTTGAGCAGGAAAACTAAAAGTGGAAGGATCTAAGAATTTTCTCAATATTTGGAGATGTTAAGCATATCCCGACACCAACGCGTACTTTGCATCTTGCACCGTCAAAGTGCAACGTCCATAGCTCAGAATTTTGCTAAGCTATGGAGGTCTTTGCTATATTTGGCAACTCCTAATATTCCTCATTTATGACGTAGGTTCCCAAACCGGTAGCATGATAATTGTCAAAAGGATTGGTACTTGCATAGTTGCTCAAAAATACTTCTTCAGATTTGGCTTTATCTTTTGTCGCTTTCTCTCCTTGCTGCTTGCTACCGATGACTTCTTCTTTAGTGTAGGAGATTTGAGTAGCTTTGGTTTCTTCTATTGTGGGAGGAGTATGGGTAGCTTCGTATTTGATCATGGCTTCATCGACCACATGCTTTGAATGAAGGGATTATGATACAATCCTCATCTTGGCTCCATGCTTGGTCCTGAGAATTAGATGAGACGAATCCAAAGAAAGGTATCCACCTATCATTTTCATAAAATCCCATGATAGACAAAGGTTGAACATGGGGGGAACTTCAATGACCATAGTATCTTGTGGCACCGTGATACTAGGATAGGCAAAAACTGTTAAAGAGAGGTCTTTAATGAGGCCCACCATTTTGAATTTGTTCTCATCCAGCTTCATAACTCCTCTTTTTAGGGGCTCATAGCAAAGTCCTAAGGCTTCAGCTATTTGCTTGGGAATGACTGCGGTACTGGTACTAGAGTCAATCATGGAGTTGTGCAATAGTTTTTTTCCTATAATGAGAGTTAGGAAGAAGGGTTTAGGTTTCGGCTTCTCCCCTTTTCCCTCTGTTGGAGCCTCCTCTACAGTGTTCACAAGAACCTTGGCTGGAGGTGATGCGTCGATGGTCTTTTCAGAAGCTTGTTCTGTTGGTTGTACAACTGCATCCTTCAGTAGGGCCTCCTGTAGAAATGACTTCTATTTGGAATGGCTAAGATATTCCAGAGAGACACATTAGCAGAAGATTTCTTCAATTGTTCTACCACATTGATTGGTGATGAATTTGGAGTCTTTTGTTCCTTTTCCTTGGTGATAACAATTTATTTTCGTACTTGAGGCTCTGGAGCAAATGTAGAAGGGCCAGGGAGTTGGTTCAAAATACTCTTAGTCTATGGAGTGACCAGCTTGCCTGTGAATCTTCTCTTCGATTGGGTGTTATAGTCAGACTGCACTTTTGGGGTCACCGATGTAGATGCTTCATAATTGAACATCGCTTCGTTCCCTTCCATCCATGAGAGGAGGGCATGGTCAAGAGCTATGTCACCTTCTTTCTCTAGGGGTATTCCTTGCATCTGTGAGGTGAGAACCACATCTTCCATTTGGGAAGAGGCGTATGTATACCCCTCTGAACTCATCGTCATGCCTTGGCTGCATTGTTCATAAATTTTTTGTTGTAAATTGCCACGTGGACAATTTTGAGTCATATGAGCTTCGCCATAAGGATAACACCAGGGATTGAAATCTTTGATGAGATTGTTCTGTCCCGTGGTCAACTCCCTACTTGTACTTGTCTGAGTAGTTCCCAATGGAGTTGGTACTAGTACTATTTGGTTATTTTTGTGAGTCAGCAGAGTTGGGCTTGCCCCCCTTGATATTGGTTCTGTTGGTAAGAGGGTATCTTACCCTGATAACTTTGATAGGTTGGTCTTAGAGGAGCAGCCTAATTGCCTTTGATAGTGGTTACTTCATTTGTCTAGTTTCGTAACATCTCCCTTATGTCGCTCATCTCATCTTTCAAAGCGCCAGATGTAGAAGTAGTGTTTGGTTTCACACTTGGATATGTGTACATAGACGAAGACAAAGGCGTGGTTGTGCTAGTAGATGGCATCTCCTGATTATAAGCTGATATTTTGGGGAATATCGGCATGAGGGGGCAAGGTGGAAACTTGCCAACATCAATCAAAATGTTCTCCTCCTTCACCACTATGGTGTATGCATCTGGTAATGTGGTTCTGCTAAGTGATTGGATCATCATAGAAATGTTAGCGTTGATGGAATTTAAGTAGAACATAAATGATAGCTCGGTCGGTGGTCTGATGGCACTCTGGATTCTTTGCCAAGTTGTATGAAATTGAGCATTGAAATTCATCATGGATTTGGGTGGGGCCCGCTTTATCGTTGATAGCTGGTGATATAACAAAGATCTATCTCTGTCATTTGAGAATCTCTAAAAAAAGGAGTCTCCAAGCTGATCCCAAGTACCGATGGTGTTGGTGGGCAGAGTGCGATACCAATCTAGCACTCTCCTTATGAAAGAAGCTATAAGAAATCTTAGTGCTATGTTATGATCTATTACCTTGTGCACTAGTCACACATCTGCAACATCTTGCAGATGTTCAGATGGTGTTCATGAGCCATCTCCGGTGAACTTTGGAATATTTTTTAGAGCAGAGACCAGGATAGGGGCCCATACGGTAGGTACCGCTAGGGCAACAAGGGGACTTCTGACATCCCAAGAAACATAATTTTGGTTTGTGATTAACATTATGGATAGGACTTGAAGGTTTTACTGGGCGAGTCTGGGTACGAGCTATTACCAACGAGGAATCTAACAAGCCAGGTTTATTTTGCGGTTCGCGACCTAGTGACAGGAAGAAAAAACTATTGATGCCAAAAGTTGGCAAGGTAACAACCCTTTGTGGGAAACTCATTTTTAGGGGGGGAGCTACTGCGCCAAACTGAGTAACCTTTGGATTTTAAAGAACCCGACTTCTTCTATAACTAGGGTTTTGAAATGGGAAAAGGAAGTCGATATAAAATAAAGGGATCTAACTAAGGTGATACACTGAGATTTAAATATGTGGCATGGTAAATCTATCTTGGGGATATGACTTAAGGGCTCGTGGGTAGTCTACTACATTCTAGAATGAAAGAATAAAAATAGAAGCCAAAGTGATTCATTATATGACATAAAATAACTTCATACATTTTTACTAGAAAGAAGAGTCTAATACATAATCTAAACCAACAAAATTGTATTAATTTATAGAATTATGGGAATGAAACATCCAGTACAATAATGACACAATAAAACTTATCAAATATCAAAGAAAACAGAAAGGCCAAACAATGGCACAGTTTGTGAGTTGTTTACAATAATCTTATAAAGCAATTAAAGGCCTGGTTCTTCTATCAATTCCTCTTCCCAATTCTAAACTAAAATTGGAACTCTCTACTTTGAAAGAAGAGGCAGTATTTATAATGAAAACCCAGCTTGTCAAGCAAGTAACATAAAATATGCTTTGATTATGAGTAATGATGCATTAGCAATGATTTTCCCTTGGCCATTACAACCGAAAAGATTCAAGTCATAAATGAGGACATCCAAGGGTCGGATGCATCCCCTGCGAATGATGGTAGTGGTTACAACAAACCAGAGCACTTGACGCATGCAATCAATTCATGGCAGAAATTATAGAACATGGCAGCTAGTGAAAGGTTGTCGCCTGCCTGGCCTCCTCCTGCGGCGAAGTCTTTTGAAGATCACACGACAAGCGATCGAGGCCCAACGTTTATCCTTCCATTGAGTGATGAAGAACCTATGCTGCGAAGACACGTAGGGGGTTTCCAGCATACCGTGTCGAAGGTGGGGTCCGCCAAAAAAGTGCTCAAGTTGATGCTACGTGGTGAGCAATCGGGGCCTAAAAGGGGAGCGATGCAAAGAGGCACAAACAATTGCGAATAGCAGACATGTGGAAGCTTGCCACAAGCTTTTTGAAAAGCGACTAAAGGAAACCTTGCGAGGAGTGCTCGATTGACACGTGGTGATATTTGCACAAATATTTTGTGCAAAAGGAGCCCGATATGCTTATTTCTTCATCGAGGCGTGGCCGATACTTAGGAAAAACTGACTCGAAGGGAGCTTGGGAATGTTAAGTTCACATAATGAAACTAGTCCTAGCATCTCCTGAGTTTTTCACTGCTCCTGAGTCTCTCGGTGAGGCTAGCGGTGATCCTCGGGTTCAAACCCATCTGTCCACTGAGGTGAAGCATGGCACTCCCATTAAGTGTATGTTTAACTAGATGGATGAAGTTTTGATGTTGTCAGCGATCTTTGCGAGGTCGTTGACCTTGGACCCACAAGAGTTAAGCGACAGAGACCTTACAGGCCCCTCTACCTTGGCCCTTGTTGCGGGAGGGTCAGAAGCTCCTCCCCTTAACATTACACCATTACAGGCTCGCCATCCTTCCCACTACGATGATATAGAGTGGGAAGCTAACGACCTCTTGGTTGACCAGTGTTAGGGGGAGACCCTTTTCTTGATCTTTAGATTAGATGTGTGTATGTGTTGTGATGTGTTCCCCCATAATCACGCTATATGTGCCTAGATGACCCTTGTCACCCTTTTTGGTGCTTGGATACAGGCATGATGTTTGTGTTGTAAACCTTCTTCTACATTTATCTCTATTCTTCCACGTTTGTGATTGAATTTCGGTAAATTGGGGATGGTGCAAAACGTCGAGAGAATTAAGGCCTCCTTCGATGTTGACCCAATTTTTTATTTTTACTGTCTTTCGTGCATTCTTCCTAATTTGGTTGGGGATTGATGATCCTTCGCCTCTTACCACGGTTACCTAATATATAAAAATAAAGGCAGATTTAACCCCATGAAACTAGATCCCCCTGTACCCTTTGTGCGTGTTCCTATTTCTTTCCTTTTACTGTTCTCTTTATCTTTCTCTCTATAAGAGAGGGGGACCAACCACTACAAGGACCCAGGTCACGAAAGGCCAAGAGCAGAAAGGCTACCATAACTTACCTCAGTTTAAAGGATGGTTAGGATAGAAGGGATGAGAATGATGAAGACTATGTGTCCCTCGCCCACTCTACAATCCTGAGAGTTGAAGGGAGACTAGACGAGTCACTTTTTAGGGTCAACTCTATGTCTCAGGTAGCTCTTTGTTAAAGAAAAAAAGAACAGTTCTGGGATGACAATGCGACACACTAATGTCTCATAGGCACGCTGGAATCCGTATGAAAATAAAACCAGAGAGATGAGGTTAAACTCTAAAAGGTAGACTAATGACCTATTTTAGAAGTTTCTTGAACAACAAAATGAGATTAAGAAGAATGAGATGTAAATATGTATGTGATAAAAGAAATATATTATTGCAAGGGTGACAAAGATGATTTCGTTCAACAATTTTCTTGCTAGCTGGCTCCAAGCTCTCTCCACCTACACATAGAAAAAATGGGCAAATGTTGGGGCTGTTTAGGGGCCTGCCTCAGTCAGACCCCCGTTTTGGTGTTTCCACCTCCACGAATGACCAAGTTTACAATGATAGAAATAGAGATAAAGAAAGGAAATACAAGCTACGTAAACAAAAGACACTACAAAATAGTACGTTCTTACACAACCAAAGATGATAGAGGAGATGAGAGGAGATTTCCACCTCCATCCAAAGCGTTCAAGGCTTGTGGAGGAGAAAATGAGAGGAGCTCAAGCCTCTGCTGCAATGGTGTTCGTCCTGCGCTCGCCCTATCGGAGTGGAGTGGTAGATTACTACAATGGAGTGTAAAATGATGCTACAAAGCTTGAATGGATGAATGGAAATGGTGAGAGTGAATCCAAGATCTTGCAAAACTCCGTCCAAAACTCCAGAATGGATGAGAGAGTGAAGAATATGAAGGAAGGAGATGAAAACGGCCATATTCGGGTTGGCCAACCGAAGAGGAGAATTACACTTTGACTTCCAATCAAAAGTGTAATGTATCTACAAAATCCAATTGTAGGAATCTGCAAGGGATGTAAGCATGCCACACAAACATCTACGTACCGCGTGCGTGTCCCCGACAAAAATTCCTCTATCGATACACAAATAGGGCACCAAGTGTGATTTGGACAATGAGCTTAAGTGGAATTATGCCTCCACCTTTGGTTTTCTAAAGTGTAAGGGGGTAAAAGGGAATTTGTGTTAGGGGTGAAAATTCACAATTATACATTCTTCCCCCACTTTAGCGAGCATGAGTACTGATGAGTGCTTTGGTAAAGTAGAGTAGTAAGGAAGTAACAAAGTAAGAGATGTATACCTGAACCAACAAGGAAGCAGAGCACGGTCTAGCGAACCTGGAAGTGCAAGAAATGACTTAATAATTCCACGGAACTAAAAAGCTGAAGTACGAAAGTGCCTCATAGGCTCATGGTCCTGCCAGGGGGGTATCCTTCAAGAAGTCTCACATGAAGGAAACTAGGAAAAGCACCTTATAGATCCGTGGACCTGCAAGGAAGGTATCCCCCAAGAACTCTCACATGAGGGAGATCGAATAGAGCACCTTACAAACCCACAAACCTATAAGGAAGGTATCCCCCAAGAACTCTCACATGAGGCAGACCGAGTAGATGGGACTCCATAGAGTTAGAGAGGGTGACATGTTTACTCACAGATAGAACACATCAGGAAGTGATCGCTTAGGCCAATGAGCAGAAAATCACGTAGATGATTGCTAAATTATAAGACTTTGAAAGGGGTCCCTCGGGAACCCATCAAAAGGAAGGAGGGTCCACTCAAGGGACACACTGCTTGAAAATTCAAGTCTAGTCGGGCTGCCCCCAAGCTAGATGTAAAGATGTGAGGATGGTCTAGTCGGGCTACCCTCAGATTAGACGTCAAGGTGTGAAGTCGGTCTACTCGAGTTGCCCCCAAGCTAGACACCATAAAACTTGTTAAGAGTTTTTGAAGGGGTCCCTTGGGAACTCGACGTGAAAAGGAGGGGTCCACTCAAGGGACACACTATTCAGAAGCTACCATATTCCTTTTCAAATCGATTCATCACCAAGGAATCCTTTTGAAAGATGTTCACTTCATCAAGGAATTTGAAAGGAAGGAGATGCGCTCATGCGAGGGGAAGACTAAGACCATTTATAGTTCGGAGGAGGGTTTCCAAGTCCTTTCTTTATGAGCCCATGATGAAGGAAACATGTTTCGCTAGGGCTTCAAGTTGAGAATGCAATTCTGACAAAGAAGTGTGTGAAGGGTCTTCGAGAAAAGATTTGTTTGGAGCCAAATTTGTTTTATAAAGACCAAGTAATGTAGAAGAGGTGTTGTCACACATCAAAGGGACAACTCAAACAATGAAGAGAGAAATATAAAGAGAAAGGTAAAAGGAAAGAAACAAGAACACACACAAAGGGTATAGGGGGAGCTGGTTTCATGGGGTCAAATCTTCCTTTATTTACATATATTAGGTAGCTGCAGTAAGAGGTGAAGGATCATCAATCCCCAACCAGATCAAGAAGAATGCACAAAAGAAAAAGTAGAAATCAAAAAATTGGGTCAACATGGAAGGAGTCCTAAATGCTCCTGACGCTTTGCATCGTCCCCAATTTACCGAAAGTCAATCACAAACATGGAAGAATAGAGATACATATAGAAGAAGGTTTACAACACAAAAATCACGCATGTATCCAAGCAACAATAGGGGTGATGAGGGTCATCTAGGCACATATAGCATGATTACGAGGGAACACATCATAACACACACACATCCAATCTAAAGATCAAGAAGAGGGTCTCCCCCTAACACTGGTCAACCAAAAGGTCATCAACTTCCCACTCTAGATCATCGTAAGGGAAGGATTGCAAGACTATAATGGTGTAACGTTAAGGGGAGGAGCTTATGATCCTCTCGCAACAACAGAAAAGGCAGAGAGACTTGTGAGGTCTCCGTCGCTCAACTCTTGTGGGTCCAAGGTCAATGACCTCACAAAGATTGTTGACAAGGTCAGAACTTCATCCACTGAGTCAAACATACACTTAATGGGAGTGCCATGCTTCACCTCGGTGGATGGAGGGGTTTGCACCTGAGGTTCACTGCTAGGCTCATCGAGAGACTCGAGAGCATTGAAAAACCCGGGGGAGGTTGGGACTAGTTCTGTTACTAGAATAGAAAAAGTCAAATTGGGGCCACCTTCGAAGAAGGTGGTCTCTTCTTATGTCCTCCATTGCTAGAGGGACCATGCTCTACCTTCTTCTTCATCGGAGGAGGTGAACTCCCCATGGACGAAACAAGGAGGGTCGAGGGAGAAGAGGAAAGAACCGTAGTGGATACGACCAAAGTTTTAACCATATCCACAAGCTTTGGGAAAGGTGAGACATCCGAAACAGAAGTCAGCAGGGGCGGCTCCATAGAAGGAGCAATGAACACCTGCACCTTTGCAAATGAATGTGTGCTCACAGCGGGAGTCAGAAGAAATTCAGAGACGGAAAAAGGGAAAGAGGAGGACACAACAGAAGGTGTATTCATCTCCTCCTCCTTCTTTTGTAAGGAGACTTGCTCAGCTAGGAGGGCCTTTTGCCAATGCTTGCGCTCATGCACAAGGTGGTTTCTATGACTCTTCAAACTGGAAGCTGGGATCTATGAAGGGACAAAAGGATTCTGTTCAACCATGGGAGCGTCTTCCACAATTATTTCCAGTAGAAGGATAGAATCTTGAATGGGAGGAGAAGGGGTAGGTTCAAAAATGATAGTAGGAGTTGACTCTACCACTTTACAGGGTGGGTCCTTTCTTGTTTAGGGGAACATGAAGAGGTCAAGGGGAAAACTCTCTTCATGAGCCTTTCTTTCTATCGTACAAATAGTACTAGGGTTCTGGGGACTTGTTAGGGAGGTCCAATATCCTGACCTTGGAATTTCGCCAAGGAGGCATCATCGGACTCAGCAGATAGAACCCGAGCTTGTTCATCCAATACTCCTCCCAAGAAAGGGGGGTAGATGAGTTGGCCCGAGAGGGAGCGAGCTTCTCCTTTCCATTTCGAGAAGAGGAGGTAGTTGGTAGCTTGGCTATAGGAAGGGTCAACTTTGGCTATCCCTTGCCTCCAGTCTTATACTTCACATAGTTCTTATAAAGTAGATCTATCCTTTATGGGAGCAGACTGATGAGAGTGAGACAAAAGTGGTCCAATGAGTATCCTCCACAAGATACCACAGGCTGATATCCAGTGTCATGCACTACGTGCATGACACCTTTGTGGGAAAATTTAAGGCACTTATGAATTACAAAGGTGATCCCATTCATGGAAGCTAGCCAAGATATGCCTAGCTTCACCCTAAATAGGTCTGAATTGGGAATAACGTTGAAGACTGCATCTACGTTCCTTGGTCCAACCAAGACAGACAGTGTTATCAATCCATAAGGTTTAAGAGAAATTTTGTCATGCGTACGAATGATGGATTTTTTTTTTTAATATTCCTCCCTTTGTAGGGAGTTTAAGAGTAATGTCTCTTCTGTGATGACATTCAATCTACTCGTGGGGTCGACTAAGACCCCTGTCACAATGTTACCATTGAGGTGAGTAGGAATATAAAGTAGAGAAGGCTTACCATTTGCTAGCAAGTCTTGCAAAGTAAACTTTACATCCGATGAACTGGTCGCAAGGTGGGGATAGGGAGTAATAGTAACCATGTTAACATATGCCTTAGGGTGAGAAATAGAAACAACGGGATTGATAATCATGTTAGCAGAATGCAATGGAAATAGGTCCGTGTATATCTACAATTCACTATTAGCTTTTGCCACTGATTTGTTCGTGTTTTAATTACTTCCATCAAGATGGATACTACCATCCTCGATGTGATCCTGTATCTCATGACATAGGCGCATGCAACGTTTGGTATCATGTCTGTTAACTTGATGGTACTAACAATATGTGTTTTCTTCATACCAACTGGGGTACTATTCTCTAATTGGTTTAGGAGGTGGTAGGGTAAGGATATTATCTTTCACCAACTTCTGCAAGATGTATGAATAAGATTTTGATAGCTTCGTAAACTTTTAGTCGTGTTTGAGGCTATTTTTATCCACAATGACTACTACATTCGCAATTTTTTTACCTATTCCCAAGATCGATATGATAGATCTTCCTTTAGAATGAGAGTGCGAGGGAGGACCCCTGAATTGAACTATCAGCTGGTACTCTCGTAAAGCCGCACACAAGTGTGCAAAAGAAGGATACTTCATGAGGGAAAACTTCTCTTTCCAAGGCCTTGTAAGTTCCCTATGAAGACCTTCTGTACATCAGAGTCAGATAACAAATACAAGATCTGTGAGAAGAGTGCTTGGTACCGTGCTATAAAGTCTATAATCTTTTCATTGTCCCCTTGTTTGCACCGAACAAGGTCTGACAAGGTCATCTTTGGTCCAATATTGTCTTGGAACTGTCATAGGAACTGGTTCACAAGCTGATTGAATGTGAAGATGGAATTATCGAGCAAAGGACATTACTAATCCAGTGTTGTATCTTTAAATGATCAGGGAAATAGTTTTTCCATCAATGCATCGTGATGGAAAAAGTATATGCATAGGGCATTAAAGGCAGACACATGTGTTTGTGGGTCCCCTTTACCACCATATTTCTTGAATTTGGGAATCTCCATCCCTTGCAGGAAAGGAGTGTTTAAAATTGCAACTGGCAACAAGATGTGTTGGAAGAAGGGTTGGAAGATAGGCTAGGTCGAGGCCTGGGAAAGGTTCGCTAGCTGGTTCTATAGCTTCCCCGTATTCTGAAGAAGGGTATTTAGAATAGGGTCATTAGAAGACATAGGACCACTGGAACCACCACCAGAGCCACCACCTAGAACACCACCATGACCACCACCAGAGCTACCACTGATGCTGCCACCACTTGTGTGACTTCCACCAAAGCCACCGCCATTTACGAAGCCACCACCATGATTTCCGCTACAACCACCTCCGCCAATGCCACACCCACTTTTGAAGTTTCCACCACCAAAGCCTCCACCTATCATCCCACCAAATCCTCCCCCATCAGAGGTGGTAGAAGGGGTGAAGTGGAAACCCAGAGGGTTCCTATTTACTTTGAAAATTTCAAAAATTTCAGAAGTAATGGGTACACTGACCGGAGGGATCGCGTCAACCATATATGTGGATGTAGGAGGTATTGACATCTCTAGCTGGCTCTCACATTCCTTGAAGAGGCTGCCTCATGTCATGTGACTATGGATCGAGGGGGCACATGCTTCGATCAGACCAACGAAACTAGCTAAGAGCTCCATGTCAGTCCGATCATTTTCTACCATGTATCTTATTTCATCGATCACTTTAGCAGCCCTAGCCATCTTCGGGTTTCCTTTGAAGTGAATTTCCAATGCACCTAACCCTTTATTGAGGATAACAAAATATTCATAAGGGATACAAATGAACTCATTCTCATCTACAGATGAAGAGGTCTACAAAACATGTGGGGTAGGGATGTGATCAGTTTCATCAAGAAACCTAGATTCACCTCATGATATGTGCTCCTGTGCAAATAGACCAACTGTAGAACCAGAGAAAAGGCCAGTAGTGAAGCTAGAGGAGACCTTCATCTTGTCCATTGGAAGGTGTCACATAATTCTTTTGACAATATGCCCAGAGGTCATAGATAGGGCAGTGAAGCTCATAAAATATCACAACACACCAGGGTAAAATGACCAAGAGGTATAAGAGAAAAATTTTGGAACACTGACAAATGGATAGATGTTGGTTCATGTCGGGTTCACCAAAAATGTAAGAGAGGGGGACCAACCACTGCAAGGCCCTAGGTCATGAAAGGACAAGAGCGGAAAGGCTGCTCTAACTTACCTCAATTTAAAGGATGGTTAGGATAGAAGGGATGATAATGATGAAGATTATGTGTCCTTCAACCACTCTCCAATACCGAGAGTTGAAGGGAGACTAGATGAGTCACTTTTTGGGGTGAAATCTGCGTCTCAGGTAGCTCTCTTTCAGAGGAAAAAAGCGCAGTTCTAGAACGACAGCGTGGCGTGCTAGCATCTCACAGGCATGCTGGCATCCGTACGGCTAGAAAACCAGAGAGATGAGGTTAAACTCTAAAAGGTAGACTAATGACCTAGTTTAGAAGTTTCTTGAACAACATAATGAGATTAAGAAGAACAAGATGTAAATACGTATGTGATAAAAGAAATATATTACCACAAGGGTGATGAAGATGATTTTGTACAACAGTCTTCTCTCCAGCTTGCTCCAAGATCTCTCCACCTGCACATAGAAAAAGGGGGAAATGTTGGGGTTGTTTAGGGGCCTACCTTAGTCAAACCCCCATTTTGGTGGTTCCACCTCCACAGACAACCAAGTTTGCAATGATAGAAATAGAGATAAAGAAAGGAAATACAAGCTACATAAACAAAAGACACTACAAAATAGTACGTGCTTACTCAACCAAAGACGATAAAGGAGATGAGAGGAGCTTAACACCTCCATCCAAAGAACTCAAGGCTTGTGGAGGAGAAAATGAGAGGAACTCAAGCCTCTGCTACAATGGTGTTCATCCTGTGCTCGCACTATTGGAGCTACGAAGTGGTAGATTGCTGCAATGGAGTGTAAAATTCTGCTACAAAGCTTGAATGGATGAATGGAAATGGAGAGAGTGAATCCAAGATCTTGCAAAACTCTGTTCAAAACTCTAGAATGGATGAGAGAGTGAAGAATATGAAGGAAGGAGATGAAAACGGCCATATTCAGGTCGACCAACCGAAGAGGAGCGTTACACTTCAACTTCCAATCAAAAGTGTAACGTCTCTGTAGACTCTAGCTGTAGGAATCTACTAGGGATGTAAGCATGTCGTGCAGACATCTACGCACCACACGAGTGTCCCCGATATAAATGCCTCCACTGACACACAAACAGGATGCCATGTGTGATGTGGACAATGGACTTAAGTGGAATTAAGCCTCTGCCTTAGGTTTTCTAAAGTGTAAGGGGGTAAAAGGGAGTTTGTGTTAGTGGTAAAAATTCATGCTTATACATGCTCTTCTTTGCTTGAGTTGTCCCTCTTATGTGTGACAACGCCACTTCTAGACTACTTGGTCTTTAGAAAATGCATTCATTGCCAAACGTATATTTTCTCAAAGACCCTTCACACACTTCTTTGTCAGAATTGCATTCTCAACTTGAAACCCTAGCAGAACATGTTTCCTTCATCATGGGTTCATAAAGAAAGGACTTGGAAACCCTCCCTTCAAATTGAGAACAGTCTTGATCTTCCCCTTGCATGGGGGCATGTCCTTCTTTTCAAATTCCTTGATGAAGTGAACATCTTTCAAAAGGATTCCTTTGTAATGAGTTGATTCAAGAAGGAAGACAGTAGCTTTTGAATAGTGTATCCCTTGAGTGGACCCCTCCTTTTCACATTGGGTTCCCAAGGGAGCCCTTCGAAAGCTTTCATTAAAATTCCATGGTGTCTAGCCTAGGGGCAGCCCGACTACACCTATTTCACATTCTTGCATCTAGCTCGAGGGCAGCCTGACTAGATCGATGTTACTTCTTCATGTCTAGTGTGGGGGCAGCTCGACTAGGCCTACTTTGCATCCTTACATCTAGCTTGGGGACAACCTGACTAGACTTCACTTTCCAAATAACGCGTCCCTTGAGTAGACCCTTCTTCCTTTTGAAGGGTTCTCAAGTGACCCCTTTGAAAGTCCTATAATTTAGCGATGTTCTGTGTGGCTTTTCATTCACTGGCTTACATGGCCACTTCCTGATGTGTTCTATCTGTGGGTAAACATGTTGCCCTCTCTAACTTTGCAGAGTCCCCTCTACTCAGTCTCCCTCATGTGAGAGTTCTTGGGGGATACCTTCCTTGCAGGTCTGTGGGTCTGTAAGGCGCTCTACTCGGTCTCCCTCATGTGAGAGTTCTTGGGGGATACCTTCCTTGTAGGTCTATGGATCTGTAAGGTGCTTTTTCTAGTTTCCTTTTTGTGAGAGTTCTTGAAGGATACCCCCCTTGCAGGACCATGAGCCTGTGAGGAACTATCGTACTTCAACTTTGTAGTTTCGTGGAACTACAAAGTCCTTTCCTGCACTTCCGGGTTTGCCAGACCGTGCTCTACTTCCTCATCAGTTCAAGTATACATCTCTTACTTTGTTACTTCCTTACTACTCTACTTTACCGAAGCACTCATCAAAACTCGTGCTCGATAAAGTGGAGGAAAAATGTATAAGCATGAATTTGTACTCCTAATGCAAATTCCCTTTTACCCCCTTACACTTTAGAAAACCTAAGGCAGAGGATTAATTCCACTTAAGCCCATCGTCCACATCACACTTGGCACCCTATTTGTGTGTCACTGGAGGTGTTTCTGTCAAGGATTCCCGCTTGGCACGTAGACGTCCGCGTGACACACTTACATTGTTGGAAGATTCCTACAATTGGAGTCTACAAAGACATTACAGTTTTTATTGGGAGTGAAGTGTAACACTCCTCTTTAGGTGGCCGACTCGAATATGGTCATTTTCCATCCTTTCCTCCATATTCTTGACCATTCCATCCATTCAAGAGAGTTTGGCGAGATCTTGAGTTCATCACTTCACATTTTCTCCACTCTTTCAAGCATCCACAAGCTTTGTAGTAACATTTTACACTCCATTGCAGAAATCTACCACTCCATCACTCTGATAGTGCAAGCACAGAATGAACACCATTGCAGCACAGGATTGAGTTCCTCTCATTTCCTCCTCCACAAGCCTTGAGCGCTTTGGACAAAGGCGGTAAGATCCTCTCATCTCTCTATTGTATTTGGTTGAGTAAGAACGTACTATTTTGTAGTGCCTTTTGTTTATATAGATTGTATTATTTCCTTTATCTTTATTCCTATCATTGCAAACTTGGTTTTTTGTGGAGGTGGAAACACCAAAATAGGGGTTTGACTGAGGCAGGCCCCTAACAGCCCCAAAATTTCCCCCTTTTTCTTTGTGCAGGTGGAGAGATCTCGAAGCAAGCTAGCCAGGAGATTGTTGTGCGGAATCATCTTCGTCACCCTTGCGGTAATATATTTCTTTTATCACATTCGTACTTACATTTCATTCTTCTTAATATCATTCTATTGTTCAAGAAACTTCTAGACCAGGCTAGCAATATTTTCTTGAGGATTTAACCTCATCTCTCTGGTCTTCTGGCCGTATGGATGCCAGTGTGCTTATGAAATGCCAGCGTTCCGCGTTGTCATCCCAAAACTACACTTCTATCCTCGGATAAAGAGCTACCTAAGATGTAGAGTTGGCCTTAAAAAGTGACTCACCCAATCTCCCTTCAACGCTCAGGATTGTAGAGTGATTGAAGGACACATAGTCTTCATCATTCTCATCCCTTCTATCCTAACCATAATTTAAACTAAGGTAAGTTAGGTTAGCCTTTCTGCTCTTGGCCTTTCGTGACCTGGGGCCTTGCAGTGGTTGGTCCCCCTCTCTTACATTTTTTTTGAACCCGACATGAACCATTTTGGTTCCGTTTTGTGATACTAAAAGCTCCTTTCCTCGTATCCTAGGAGTGTTGTGAGGCTCTCACCTCGAACCCAACCTGCGACCCCTAGTAGGTGTAGTTGGAAGGTTCCAATGTATTGCGTAATGTAGCCGTAATTGGGTCACTACTTTATCTCATAAACCTTAGGAGACTTTGTAGAAGTACTGTTGGTGTGCATGATGGCCTCTTTCTTAAATCAACCTATTTGCTTTGTGCAGATTGTGAGTAGTGGTACATGCATAACCTTCACTTCATAGGACCTACCGATGGGATTCAATAGAGATCCATCTCCTTTTTACATTCTTGCAAGGATAAATGGGAATACTCTAGTAGGTGTTCTCATTGACCTGACATCTCAAGTGAATATCATAACTGAGGAGATCATGTTGATTAAGTTCCTGCATAAGGATGGGTATGATGCACCTGAGAGTACCGTCTACACACATGGATTTTTTTTTGTACCTCCTATAGGGAGTATTGTCCTATCGGTCCTCATTGGGACTAAAAAAATGCCTCATAGAAATGGGATCTCACGGTGATGTACATCACCATGAGACCCCATTTCTATGAGGCATTTTTTCAAACAACCCACTACCTTGTTAATGCAGTTGGGGTCTCACAATGATGTACATCACCATGAGACCCCATTTATATGAGGAATTTTTCCAAACAACCCACTAGCTTGTCTATGCTACCACTTTTTGCATACATGTCTACAAAAACATTTTGTCAAACAATTGACATGCCTTGTCCATGCTTACATTTTGTGTCTATCTTGCAATCATGGAATTCCATGAGACCAAATTTCTTTAAGGCATTCCATCAAAAAAATTATGTGAGCTTTGATAAGCTAGTGAGCTCACTAGTTTTTCAATGCTACCACATTGACAAGGTAGTGAGCATTTTAAGAAAAAAATGGTAGAGAAATTAGTCAAAGAGGGAAAATAGAATAAATTTGGCCATGCTACAAGAGGTATCAAATAACTGATTATTAGACATTATCACCCATTATCACCATGAGACCCCATTTCTTAAAGGAATTTTATCAAACAACTCACTACCTTGTCAATGCTACCACATTGGCAAGCTAGTGAGATCACTACGTATGGTGTCTCATGGTGATCAAGTTGTTTCCCCCTCACATGATTTTATTTGTACACCTTGAAAATATATTATAGTCTCTTTGGAATTTGGGTATGGTGATTTTTTTCATAATCACAATCATAAGATAATTGGCATGTGTCATTGTCACTCTAGGTTAGCACTATCATTCTTCATTAGCACTGTCATTCCATTTCTATTCTTCACTGATGCATATTTGCACCTTGGACAGTTTCATATGCTCATATGAGTACCTTCTATAATACAATCTACCTCCATGATAATTTATTGTTATCCCATGATGATATACCTTGCTTGGTGACTGTTATAGTTTTCATAGTTTCATGCAACATTATCTTGCTGCCTTCACTTATAGGTGGCTGAAAATAGGACTATGTTCTTGATTTGTAGCACCATGTTTTCTTGTTCTCTAAACCATCATTATCTTTGCCCCTGTAGGTGTTATCAATCATCAAAAATGAGATTGAGAAGGCTTATCTTTGAACATGAGTATGATTTGCATAGAACTCACCCTTATCATACTTTTACTTGAGCAATTTTTCAAGGTTGATGTAGGTTCACATGTGATATCAAGTGTCCTTAGGCACCTTGTAGGTTATGACCATGTAGCCCTTCATAGAGATGATTTTGGTATAACTTTCTTCTTATACTTGGTAATGGGGATATAAAACCTGATTTGGATACCCTTATAATTCTTAATAGACATGTGTGAAAATCATATGAGGTTAATTTATACATAATTTTCCAAAACTACTTACAGTCAAATTAGGCCTATTTCGAAGGACTGTTATGGAACAACAATTACTAAATGGATAGTTAGGTCTTGAAATTCATATGGAAGGTGTATTTAGACATTTATAACATGCCTAAATAGTCCCTAGTCTTGAAAATTCCTAAAATACAAGAATTTTCACTAAAATAGACAAATTGCCATGTAAAAGCTAGGAAATCAAGGGCTTTGTGGAACAAGAACTTGCATGTGTGGAAAAATCATGAAACTTGGAATATCATCCCATACACCTATAAGCATCAATAATCCAAAATTTGGGAAAATTTAGTTGGTGGAAACAAAATTTAAGTCTATCCTGAATCAGTTCAAGCTACGTTCAACCGACTCAATCCCTTAAGAGTCCAAAGTGCAAAATGGCAACAATCTTTAATGAGCTGTTACTTGGAACTCGTGACACTTAGAAACTTTTTTTTCTGAGGCTACGTGATCATGTTGGGCCCCTATACAATAAAATATCTAAATTTTGGATATCTCAGAGGCATTTTCTAGTGGTGACGACTTTTCAGTTGATAGAGAAAGTGTCAAATGCAAGTAGTGTAAACTTGTAAAGGGGTGTAACTTTAATTATGTAACTTGTGTGACCAAATGAACTGTTCCAACATATCTGGATGGGTACATTTAGGCTATTAATGGTCCTCTTTTTCACCTAAACATGCCAAATAATTCCGAGCTATGTTCAACCAACTCAATCCATTAAGAGTCCAAAGTGAAAAATGAGTACAATCTTTGACAGACTATTACTCAAAAACCGTGATGCTTATAATTTTTTTATTTGAGGCTATGACATTGATTTGGGCCCTTATACAACAAAATCTCTTGGTTTTTGATATCTCAAAGGCGTTTTCCAATGGTGATGACTTTTCAGTTGATGGAAAAAGTGTTAAATGCAAGTAGTGTAAAGTTGCAAAGGGGTGTATCTTTCGTTCTACAACTCGTGTGGCCAAATAAATTGTTCCAAAATGCATGGATGGGTACTTTTAGGCTAGTCATGGTCCTCTTTTTCACCCAAACACACTGAATCAATTTGAGCTATGTTCAATTGGCTCAATCCCTTAAGAGTCCAAAGTGCAAAATGACTACAATCTTTGATGAGATGTTACTCAGAAACTGTCACACTTATAATTTTTTTTTTTGAGGCTATAGGATTGCTTTAGGCCCCTCTACAATAAACTCTCTCATTTTTTGATATCTCAGAGACATTTTCTAGCGGTGACGAATTTTCAGCTGATGGAAAAAGTGTCAAATGCAAGTAGTGTAAAGTTGCAAAAGGGCGTAACTTTCGTTCTACAGCTCGTGTGACCAAACAAACTGCTCTAACACATCTGGATGGGTATGTTTAGGCTAGGCATGGTCCTTTTTCACACCCAAACACGCTGAATCAGTCTGAGCTACATTTAACTGACTCAATCCCTTAATAATCTAAAGTGCAAAATGGATGCAATCTTTGATAGGTTGTTACTCAAAAAAAGTGATAGTTATTAATTTTTTGTTTGAGGCTCTAGGATCAATTTCACCCCCTCTACAATAACCTCTCTCAGTTTTTGATATCTCAGAGGCATTTTTCAGTGGTGACAACTTTTTAGTTGATGGAAAAAGTGTCAAATGCAAGTAGTGTAAAGTTGCAAAGGGGTGTAACTTTCGTTCTGCAACTTTTGTGACCAAACCGACTATCCCAACATGTCCAGATGGGTACATTTAGGCTAGGCATGGTCCTATTTTGCACCCAAACACACCAAACCAGTTCGAGCTACATTCAACTAGCTCAATCCCTTGAGATGACATGCAAAACAAAGGAAAAGAGAAAGATTCACGTGACAATTAACAAGTCCAAGTTTTCTACACCAAAAGCATATGATTGCATGAAAGAGGTAAAACATGCGGGTGTCAAAATAGTTGAGGAAAAGGGAAAATCTACAAAAATCACTACGTTGAGGAATAGGGGAATCAATGTATGAAGCTCGGGGTTAATCCAGACATCCTAGGCTTCACACCACTTGCATGAATAGTCATGAGTGATGGGTTTGATTAATTGGTATAAGAAGGCCAAGGGTTGATTTGTAAATTCTTGGCTCCATACCACTTATAGGAAGTCATGAGTGACAGTTTCCATTGGGTACTTAATTGAGTCAATAGGTTTTGGCTTTAGATGAACTCACACAACAAAAGACAATATTACCTAGATGGGTTTGGCTGCAATGGATGTTACTCTAAATGAGATAAATGGTAGAACCAATTGACCAACATGTAGTTGAATTGATTTATCTTCCATATATTTTTGTGGAGGGAATTCAAAATCTTCTATGAGTTGAATTCTCTTATGTAAGCATGAGTATAACCCTTGGAAGTTAAATATGGAGGTTGGTGAGTTGCAGTTTCAAATTAGGAATATACGATGACTCTATAGATGATTGCAGGAGAGAAGTAGATTGAATAAGCACATAATCCACAACAAGGCAAGTTAATAGAGGATTGTAGATGTTCTTGAAAAGGACCCAATGCATTTGAAAGATCAAATTGACTTGTAAATGTTGTAAGATGATAGTGGAAATGAGGAAGAACAACTTCAATAATTATTTTTTGTAAATATCTCTTTCAATGTGTGTTCGAGTTATTTACTTTCTTACTTTCATACAACTAACTCAATAACTGAAGCACATAAGAAAGCATATGAATGATATGTTCAATTTATTAAAAGCATAGTTCTTACAAGAGTAAGTAACATTAGACTTTACTAATATAAAATCTAAAGAATCAATGTGCTCATTTACTACACCATCATCTTATGGATTTCAAGGGTCACATGTCAACAGTAACATAAAAGTAGTGTGAAATATGGCCTATAAGCATTGTAGGCATGTATTTGAGCATGCACACAATTGCATAATGAATATAAGATCTCGATGGAAGACCATGCGAAAATGAAAGATAATGATTAAATTTTTTATGATTGTGAAACATTGACCTTGTTGGTCCTCATATTGTAAGTGCTTTATGACTGTGTTTTTCATGGAAAACAATGTTAGTCAGATTTGACTATGAGTTCATATTATCTCATATTACAATGAAGAAACTCAAAGAAAAAGAGAAAGGGCATACATCATCTAGAATACATGTGAACACATGAATCATGAAGAATACACAAAAACACATGAATTATACATTGGAAGCATGAAGCATGCACATGAATAAATGTGATACATGAAATAAACACAATAAGCATGAAGCGTACACGTGAATACATGAAGTATACACATGAAGCATGAAGAATACATAGGAACACATGAATTATACATTGGAAGCATGAAGCATACACATAATACATGAAGTATACACGTGAATAAGTGAAGCATACATGTGAATAACTGAAGCACAAGTACTCAAATACACACAAGTCATGAAGTATACACATGAATACAAATTATACACATGAATACAAATTATATGCATGAATACAAGGTATATACATGAAAACAAGTAAGTCACAAAGTATACATTGGAATACATGTAAGTTGTAAAGTATACACTTGAATACATGTAACTCATATCTATTGAAGCATGGATTTATAATGCAAATGTGGACACCATCAATAAAAAAGATTTGTATTAACCAAATAGCCATGTAGGAATACATCAATATATGTCTATATAAATATAAAATATATACAAAATATCCATATAGGCTTACAAGAATTCCATATAGGCATCCAATGTCAAGTATATGTAATATAAAATATGTCCAAAAATGCCATATAGGAATACAAAAAAGGACCCCAATCAAAATTCATTACCCTCTAGGTGAATGAAACAAATGGGTGACCTTTGGTGGTCGAGTGGATGGTGATGCGTATGACACTCATTTACCTTGAATTCAAGGTCTACTCCTCCTAGGGTTTATTTCCTCATCAAGCCTTATCTATTACAATAACAAGTAAATTCATTAATACATAGAAATTAAATTATAAAAATGATATATTTAACAAAATAATCACTTATCGTAACTAGACAATCTCTCTCCTCAGACGAAATATTCGCATGCTCATGATGCGGCATTCCCAAGTCCTATAGAAACCATCTAAATAAAAATTAAACTATGAATCAATAATCATTTGATTTTTCACTAACTAACAACTATAATAACCAATGTAATTTGAAATTTACTAATCTGCCTCATACACCGAGAGGCATCAAGATGTATATTGCACAAGATACACCTTGCTCCATTACCCTATCCACATCTAGAGGAAATTCTTCTTCCATCATCTAAAAATAAAACAACAAATTATTGAATCATGAAAAGTAGAATAGTGATGTAGGTCATGACTTATAATGTATGAGATAATCAAAAAAAATTTGAGTACTTATTGAACTATATATTTCTTACTATTTGCTTACTATTTTCCCTATCCATAGCTTGTTCGAAAGCACTTGTTTTAGGATTTTATCCATAGCAGTGATGCAGGGAACTATTTCATAAAATGATTTGGTAGACATGTACGAAAAAATATGGTAGAACAGAGAAGGTAGTGAAATATTCAAAAAAATTCCTTAAAGAAATGCGGTCTCATGGTGATGGAATTCCATGAAAAAATTGTTTTTCATGGCATTCCATCACCATGAGATCACATTTCTTTGAGGAATTTTTTTCAAACATTTCATTGCCTTCTCTATGCTATTATGATAGGATGGGATGGATGGTATAGTGTGGTCTTGGTTATGAGATGAAGAGGGATGGGTGTTTTGATCATGAGGGGAAGAGGGTCATTAGATGGGGTGGAAGGTGTACTTTGAGATCATATTTTGAGAGTGATCATACAATGGAGTGAAAGAGGTACTTTGTGTAGACACAAAAGGATGCCATTAGATGAAGTGGGCGAGAGGGGATTATGAGAGGGGGGTTGAAGGGATATCTTTCTCTTGAGATGGAAAGATATCATTAGATGAGATGGAAGGGATATGTTGTTCTTGATTGTAAATGGGATCATGAGATGGAAGGGGATCATATGATGGAGGAGAAGGGTCTCCTTGATATTTATATGGAGGGGAATCTATGTTAGGATGCTTTGGATTAGGAGATGGACATAGTTCATTTGATATGCATGGTGTCATAAGGGAGGAAGGTTTTATAAAATCTTCAACTTAGATAGATGGATTGATAGGGGATTCATTTAAGATTTAGGGTATTAGGGTTTATATTGATGTGGGGGTGATGAAGGTGGATGCATGATATGGGAAGATTGTACCACTTTATTTTTGTATGGGGAAACAACCACCTTTGCAAATAGTCCTCGGAAGAAGTTATTATGAGAGACATGAGATGACTTTGCTTGGTAATAGTGGGGTGATGTGGATTTTAAGAATGTGGGATATGAAAGTGGAATAAGAGGTGGAAGCTTCCATGGATTGGTAAATTGAGGATGAGGCTGAGGACCTTGCAAAGGATTTGGAGGGGAATTTCGACTAAAGGTTTGGTTTCTATTCTTAAGGTAGTGAGTTGTTTGAAAAAATACCTCAAAGAAATGTGGTCTCATGGTGATGGAATGGCATTCCATCACCATGAGACCACATTTCTTCGAGGAATTTTTTCAAATAACTCACTACCGTGTCTATGCTATTGCTTACTATTATGCTTTGATAAATTTTTTCTAAGCATCCATAGTTTGTTGGAAAGCACTTGTTTTAGGATTTTATCCATAGAAGCAAGGAAGTAAATTGTTTGATAAAATGCTTTGGTAGACATGTATGGAAAATGTGGTAGCATAGTCAAGGTGGTGAGCTATTTGAAAAAATGCCTCAAAGAAATTGGGTCTCATGGTGATGGAAATCACCATGAGATCACATTTCTTTGAGGTATTTTTTCAAACAAATCATTGCCTTGTCTATGCTATTTCTTACTATTATGCTTTCATAGATTTTTTCCAAGCATCCATAACATAGAAAAGGAAGTGAACTATTTGAAAAAATTCCTGAATAAAATGTGGTCTCATGGAATGCCATGACAAGAAAATGCAATTGGCAGTTGCTCATAGTTATTAGTTATGCTATGTGAAGTTATTGCATCACTACTTATGTTGACTTTCTAAAAAACTATATTGTAATTGAAATTTTATCATCTATCAACATCTAGTTATTAGTTATGCAATGTGAAGTAATGCTTTGAGTTTGAAATATGTGCAATGCAATGTAATCAATGATGTGAATATAAAATACACAAATCTATTAAGTACAATTCATTAGTTAAAATATTTATTCTATTACCTGAGTGAAGGTTTGTACTCCACTGCCATTGGGAAGTTTTGCCATGAAACATCCAATATTAACCTATTCAACATCCAAAATCAGATATTAGAATACCATTCATATAAAAATTCTATTCACATGTAATATTTATAATTGTTTACTAGTTACATACCCTAGTAGTAGATGTAGTGGAGTAAAAAATAGGTGGAGGGCTGGTGAAAACAGTATCAACACTATGACCCTAAAATTTTAATACAGTCATTAAAATAAATTAGTTAATCTTGCATTTCAAAAATGAAATTTAATGAATTAAATTCAATGCACATGCTAACATTTACCTGAGTATTGAGGATGAAATCCTCATTCAAGATGACATCTACCATCGCCAATTGGGTTGTTGTAGACGTATCCTTTGCAGCAACCTCCCAACTATCTATGGGGTCATATGTATAGGTTGATCCACAAACCTAATAAGAATGGGGTGGAACCCTACCCCTCAAACTATCCCTTGGCTGACAATGTACTACAAGACTTGCACGCTAGATGATACTCTGGGTCAGAGGACTAATAGACTATAGAGTGTCCACCTCAGCACTCTCCTTTACGATGGAAGGGATATCAACGTTCTCATAAGATGGCCTAGCGAGTGCTCATCTTGCTTGTCGTTGAGGATCATGACGTGAACTTGGTCTATCTTGTGCCGACCCACCACCTCTCCCCTAAAAGTCCCACATATCAAAATAGTTGGGGATTTTGTTGAGGACAAACTCACAGTAGAGTTTCCTCAAGAAATATTGGGGACCTCATTATTATTGCATGGTGGATGGTCAAAAACCATCCACCACCTCTTCCAAAATTTTTCCTTTATCCCTTGTGGTTGCACCAATGGATAGGAAACCTCTTGCTATTAAGGTTAAGAGTTTGATTTGTATGTGGGTTAGTGAATAATGAACATAAGTCATATTTTGTAATTTTGTAATTTTTTACTTGTTTGTATGATAGTCTATCTACATAAAAATATCTACACTCCCGCCTCTTACCGCCCAACCACTTAATTGCTTTATAATTGCATCTACATGTGTTAACATAGCTTGAAGTGAATTTGTAAGCATGGTTCTTTTTGAGGCTGAACTTACAGGATCGTTCAACCTTGCAATTAACTCCTCAATTTGTTTTTTGTTGTTTTCAATTTCCCGCATTAAATTTTTTTGAGTTACAAGAGGGATGTTGAGAAATTGTTGGAGGAGTTTTTTGTTGTGGTTGTTCATCAAGATTTTGTTTGTGTGCTTGTTCATGAGGAGAAGGATCTTGAGGAGGAGAATCAGGTGGATTTTCAACTCCTGATAATTAAAGAAATTAACATCAAAAACATTAAATCTACCTATTTAACAACAAATTCACAAAAATAATAATATTAAAAGATTACTCCTTGAGATTCCCATCGACGTGGAGACATTCTGGTGAAGAAAAAGTAGTGATTTGATAAAGAAAATGGATGAATTTGAGGTTTCCACAATGTGAGCATGCCTTGGAAGGGTTTGTAGGCCGTAGATGAAGATATATGACTGTTAAAATGATTTGGATTTTATTTTATTTTCTTATAAAGTTTCATAACATGATTGTGTTATAATGCGATCACGTTATAGGCCCAGTGTGACCAAGCCTTAGGCTCGATCACACCAAGCCATAACACAAGCACATTATAATGCACTTGCGTTATGGCTTTTCAATTTTTAAAAAAAGTTCACCACAATTTGGCCCCCAAATTTTTGGACCCGCCCTGAGATTAAAATTAATTTGACCACCCAACATAAGATGGTCCCCTTAAAGCTTATTATCTCGTAAAAAATTGAGCCCAATTATCATTCAAAAATAATGCCCATAGTTGGTGAAAGGAGGGAAGGTATATGCCTAAACCAATACTAGAGGAGAGTGATATGCAAATTTTAGGTTTTTAAAATTACAAAAAGGATAAACACATAAATAAATTTATACCACAACATAGGTGTACATGGGGACTATCAAGAGAAAAAATACACACTCCAAAGCAACCCAATGTATTATTTAGCAATCTAAGCATGGCAACAATACACTTACAGAGAAATATTTTATAGGAGTATCACTAATTAGATATCTGGAGTGATTATCATAGCTTAACAACACCTACAAACTTATTATATATACCTCCATCTCAAACACACTATAAACAGGACAAGTAATAAATGAATCCATGAAATGGAAATTACATAAACATGAGCTAAAACCAACCAAAATAGTGGTCCCAAAATAACACCCAAATCCCAAGATGAGCTCACAAGATAAAAATAGTATATTCCTTCCACTTGTCATAAGTGCATCATAATCCACTTACCAACTTGATAATTATACTTTGGATTCATTAAATAGATTCAACTATGCCTTATAATGTGTCACAACATGTGCCATACGTTGATCAACAAGTATAACTCCCTCTTACATCACTTTTTAACGTCTTAGATGTTTTTACATTTCTAATGTAAGAGGCTATAAATTTTGATCAGGGTGGCTATTGGGACCCCATTTTTAATAATTTTAGAGCTTAAAAATATATACATAAAAATAATCCATAAAATTTATGCCAAATAACCCAAGTTTTTAATTTTTCCTAGGAACAAATTCTATAGCTCATAAATTAATTTTTTTATGTGTTATAGTCTAAAAATTATATTCTCTATATACTTAACATTAGGAGCAAGGTTGAGACACCTTTGATAATAGTTGGAAACACAATAGGGATTAATTTAATGGTTATCATCTTTACACTATTTTTAATTTTATCAATTTTGTTATTGCTTGTAAAAGATACGTTCTCTTCATCACATCCTTCAATTGAGATCCAAGATCTCATGTAAAAATGATAAGTGCAATAATTGAAAATCATAAAATAAAATAAGAAATAAAGAACCTAGAAAGTGTTTTAGTCACATAATGATGCAAATTTAATTGAAACAATCTTTCATTTGTGCATGAAAGCTTGGATTCAAAATTTGTACAGGAGTTCATGCATATAGTCACAAAATGATGTTTTTGTTGAATACACATAATCTAGAAAATTTCTTATTTGTGCATGTAAATTTAAATGCATGCATGCATAAATAGATGTGAAGGACAATCTATGCATACCCCTTAAAGATATCCATTATTTTTCAAAAAAAATTAAATTCTTAGAATGTAATAAAGATATCCATGTATGAAGAAAATACTTATAGATAGAATAATCCAAGCCTAGTTTTTAAATAATAATTAGGTGTAGATAAAACTTAAAATAGGTTTTGAATTATATTGATAAATAATTATATTCTTGATGGTAGTGTTTGATTAAAATTAAGGGTCTTTAAATAGAAATGAAATATGAAAATAATTTCCTACTTAATATATGAAGAAAGAGTTATAAGCTATATGATCTCTACAAATTTTAGTAGTGTTCCAACATAGTAACAACACAATAAATGATCACAAATAGAATATAGAAGAAGAATAAGAATGGAAAAAAACCACAAGAAGATGCCACTATTATAAATTGGGAGAACCTTGCAAAGGGAGACCTATCCTCCAAAGCATTGAAAATAACATGTATTACCAACAACTATATGTTACAATATAAAATCAAGATTCAAGATTCATAAGGGATTAGCACTCTCGATACGAAATGAATTCTAGCAACATAACACTACATAAAATTAGACATAGTATCTCCATTCTAAATATTTAATATATAGGTCAATAATTTTGAGGAAACTATGAATGGTTTTCCAAAATCATGGGCTCAAAACCATGAGCTAAATAATAGCCAAGATGGTCCACATTCAACCCATGCACCCCATATCCAAGCATAAACCCTTTACATATAGAATGTAACTCTTGAATAACTGGTCTGACTCCCAAGACCAAGTGAGGTCAAACTAACTCTGAAGCACTTTGTGTAGGTGTATTTATTACCACTTGTGTGCCTCTTACACACACTATACATAAGTAGTCAAATATGTTGGTTATAGTCCACTGAGAAATCCCTCTCAATGTATTCTTACAACCATCATACTGAAGAGACATAGAAAAGAGTGAAAATAATAGAGTCTCAAGATTCGATCCAAGTGGGACACCATTTTCCACATGGGTGTATTATTTATAATTACACAAATATGAAATAACTAGACCATACCTATGATTTGCATGGTGTAAAAAACTAAGTTCATTTTTCCTAACCAAATCCCACTTGTATAGTTTGTAAGAATCATAAGGGTACTCAATTTTGTAAGGATAGAGAAAACCACTCCCATTAGGTTGATAACTAAAAAGAGAACCCTAATGGAGTCCAATGGTGAAAACCCGCATGAGCAACAAAGGATAGAAATAAGACAAAACATCCACAAGTTGGGTAGAACTAGTTAAATTCACCAAAACTAAAGGAAACAATAGTGTAGTACATCTATCCAACCTATGGCACTTGTATAGATGCATATTGATGAAGGAACATGAAGAGGGACATCCCTATGTATATTCATGAACATAAATGTACCACATTGGAATAGAAGATATATATTATGAGATTTGTAAGATATGAGAGATATGAATATATATGTGTGTGTGTGTGTGAGGAAAGAGAGATAATAATATGAGATATTGACACATATATTAATAATATTGTATGAGATATAAGAGATGTACTAAGGAACTAATGATGGTATACTACATTATGTTATAATCAATATATGAATTTCATTGGAATTTTATGTATGAATGATTTATAAATGAATGTTCATTTTATTTTGTGCATATTAGAATATACAAAATACATCCCAAATCTACTCCCACTTCTCTACATCAATTTCCTATAGATTAATTAAATAAACCATTATTTTATTTTGGCTAACTACCTCTAGATTAACTATTCTCGACCACATATTAATTAATTCAAAATAATTAATTTGACTGCCCTAACCAATCAATCATAGTTGATCCCCTTCAAACCCCTAATTCTAATAAATTAATCCCAATTAATTGGTTAATCTTAGTCCAAACTCCCCAACTAATTAATTAAATAATATACTTATTTAATTGATTAGACTAGTTAATCAATATTTTATATTTTCTTCTAATTTAAAATTCCACCTCATACTGCTAAAGACCAAAATACCTTGTACCCTAATCTCCACCATCCATTTCAAATCCAAGGAAAACATCTAGACTCTCATCCATCTTCACACATATCTCCTCAAACCACTTTTCCGCACTCCTTGTTCACACATGTGATCATGCAACATGGAGGAATATTGATCCTCCATTTCATCTCTCAACCTCCACCTTTCACTTATCTCCTTCATCCATTCCCACTTTCTCAAATCTCCTTCCATCTTTAATTTTGATGAAATCTCATCTATTTATCAATCATATTTCACATCCTCTTTCCACTTGTCAAAATGCTAGGAAGCACATACATGCAAATAAATCATAGCCCTTGATTTCATCCTTAAATTTGATCCTCCATGCCCAAATTGGAAAGCCTATTTAAGAAGGCTTACCCAAAGGACATGGGGATCCATCATTCATAGTACTAACATGCTATCAAATTGAGTAACATCAAAGAAAAGAGAATCCACATTATAATCATTCAACATTTGGAACACATCAAAAAGATCAGATGGAGGTATAATGGTGTTTTTGTTTATTATATTTACATTGTCATTCTAGCTTCTATTTTTTTCTCAAACTTAAGTTTGTATGTCTTAGTTGAGTTTGAGTTTCATTTCTTATTTATGCATCTAACTCTCCCACTCTAAGTTAGCTTTAATTTGACGTCCACCTTTTTGGCACACATGGTGGGACTCTTGTCCCAATACTAATATTTTTTCTTAAAGTCTCTTTTTATGAGTTTCATGGGTTTTGACATTCTTGGACATGTCCTAAGTCTATGGTATTTCTTCCCTGCATCATATATGATACTCATTTCCACCTTTTACATAGACAACACATTGCATGGTGCATATGCATAAATTGTGGCATTAATGTAACCAATACACATCTATGAAAGATGTGTGGTTTTCCTAAATTCATAGCCCTATTTTTGTTTATTTACAATATTTTAGGCTCCTAAGGTTTTATTAACAACTTCCTTTTGGTTTCTTGGGATTATCTTAGAATGTGGTAGGTTTTTGTTGTCATTTTTTCACTCTTTTTATTAGGTTTTTGTGGATTTTATTTTGTAAAATTTCACTATCATTTGGCTCCATTTCACTTTATACAAAACTTAATTTTCATATGTTCCATCCTTAAGATCTTTCCTAACCTCTATTTTGCAATATTTGGAGTGATTTTAAGAACTAACTTTCATGTTTGCAAGCTTGTGGGTTCTTTTGGCATATAAAACATGTTGTATAGAACATGTGCATTTCTTGTGGCACTTGTGATTCCCCATGCCACCTTTAAATTTCATTTAATGCCTATATCTTCCTATGATATTTGGGTCATTTCTATTCATTTTTCATATTCTTGGTTTTTGTCTTTCTTGTTTTCCCTATGTTTTGTGTTTGAAATTTTTGCTCATTTATTCATAGGATTATAAGTGATTTTATAGCTTAAACTTTATGTTTATAAGTTTGTGAACCTTTTGAAACATACAAAATGTTGCATATTCCTTTTTTTCGCATGGTATATGTGACTCCTATGGTTCCTATTCCTTTTTTAACTTATTCTCTAGTTTTTTGTTTGCACTCTTAGAGTAGAATCTACACCCCTCGTGTTGGTGCCTATGTAATTTCATTATTTTTATAGCTTTAATATTGATCATTTTAGCCTTTTGGTCTTGTGGATTTCATTATCTTGAATATTTTACAACTAATTTGTAGGTTTAGTTGGCGAAGGACTAGACCATTAAAACTACTAATGAGTGGCTTGAATATTTTCTTGAAAAGAAGACCCATTATCAAACCCCTTTCTTGTGTGTTTTTCTAAGGGTAAAAAAAGAAGACGAGTCCACTTCTCATGGAAGTTTTAGATAGCCAAAAACCCAAAATCAGTCCAAACAAAATGGGATCCCATTTTGCTTTGAGACCCCGAGCCAAAAATGGTTAAATTTAGAAAAAAAAAAGGGGATCCCATTTCTAATTTTTGGCCCAATTTTCGCTATGGGTTTTGGGTTAGAAAAAAGGCTTGGGGATCTGACCCTTAGCTTTGGACTTGCTTTGACCTGCAACTTGAAGGTCATGTTAGTATTGGTAGAAAATAGTAACTTTGTTGTTGGAAATATGTGCCTCAATCTTACTGACCTGAATCCCCTGAAAGAGAAAAATCGGTGAGACACCTAGGACATCTTGCCGACGAGCAACTTAGTTCTGAAGGCTTGAAGTGATCAAATCAGTGTGACAAGTGATTGGTCTTCCCAAAGAAAACTATCAATGTGACCTAAACTGTCAATGTGTTTCATAACAATAATGGAAGTTTGGTCGAAGAGTTCGTTGGGGAGACTCTTGTCAATCCATGCAAAGGTTGGGTCATGGGGAGGACATGGACTTTGTTGTGACTCTTACCGAAGCATGTTCTCTTGCCAATGTGTTTGTTCTGGTCAAACATCGATGTGACTCTTGACGATGAGGTGTTCTAAATTGCATTTGAACTAAAGGTCATCGAGATGACTTGGGACCTCGGTGGAACATTTTGGACTATCTCCGATGCTTGTTGTCTTGCTGATGGCTATTAAAAGTCGGTGTAACCTGAAGATGTTACACTGATAGAAAGTTCAATTGCCATATCAATCTTATTGGTTCTTTTGGGACATCAGGGTGACATGGGAAATCGATGGGACTTTCCAGTCTTTCATCAATAGCATTGGTCATGTCGATGGACTTGAAGGTGGACCACGGTTGAACAAGGCTGACTTGGTTGGACTGCTAAGTTGTACGATAGACATTAGAGGACTGTGCTGAGCTGGTCTGTAGGGAACTGAACCAAACCATTTATACAAAGATCCAATTGACCATGTTGGTTGATATACATTGCAGAGTGTACAGAGAGAAGGTGGGATGTTTGAATGAACAAATCTATGGCTCTCAGACAGGTAGGGTTCGCAATGGATTTTTCTCTATGAGTGTTTGGAATTGTATGCTGATAAGCATTGTAACAATGAGAATGCTATGAGAGAGAATGTGAAGAATGTGAACCTATGAAGGCCGAAGAGGTTGGGTTGGCTGAGAGGCTGGCTGGGAGAGAGTCGATTGGTTAGAGGAGATGAATCTACACTGTGTGCTATGTGAGGGTGATGTAACAGTGTGAGGATTCTGAACAGTGTTGTCATCTGTATTCTCCAGATGGACAAGATGTAAAACTCTTGAAAGGCTATCAGCCTGAGATTGTAGTGTAACTTTATTTTTTGCTGAATAATACAATGGATCGATCTTTTGGAGTGTGGGGTTTTTTACCCGAAAGGGTTTTCCCCATGTAAATTTGTGTGTTCATTTATGATTATCTTTCATGTTATTTTGATTCTATAAATTTGAATCTGTGCATAGTGTTGAATTTGGTTAAGTCTGCATGTGCTTTTCTCAGAAGGGTTAATGTGGGAAATTAATTGTACTAGTTTTTGCTTTATGGCATAGTAGTACGTGTCTTTGAGGCATTTTGAAGAAATTAAAGTCATCGAAGGCACTGTTGTTCTTTGATGTTTCTTTCTGAGATGACTATATTTTCCTTACAAGTGGTATCAAAGCCTTCTTCTGGAATTTTATTATGCTTGCATGTGCAGTTTCCTAGTGTTCCAGTTTTGTGGATTCCTTCCATAAAGATTTCCTAGCCTGGTAAGCTTGAGGAGATTTGAAAGAGTCGGCTGATGATTGATCCTTTGATGAGTAAAATTCCTTTCTCTTTTGAGACAACACGTAGCATGAAAGACATTGAAGATGGACAAATTGGAGTTGATCATATTGTAATGATGTGGTCTAAGGCTCTTGGTTGGCAGCGAATGATCCTGATGCAAGGGGTGCGAGTTTATGCTTATGGTTGTGTTATAAAAATGTGTGGTTCATACTGGGTGTTTGTGTGTGAGGCTCCCTGATGGTATGGGGATGCTTGGGTTGTTATTTAGCCATGAAGTATTCTTCTTGTACTGGGTGCTTTGAATTGGAATTGAAGGCATTGTTCTATGTTACCCTGATTGCATTCAGGCTATGAAGTTGATCTATGGGTGGTCTGAAAACTTCTGGATAGCCTAGCTCTCTCAAATATATGAGCATGCTTGTGGTTCTAGAATTGGTCTAGAATGGGCCTAGAGTTCCTATACTACTTGTTCCTTTTAAGGATGCCCTATACTTGCATGTCTCAGATTCTTGTTCTTTGGTTATGAAGGTTTTATAGATTTTTTTTCCTAAAAAGTCTATGGTGATGCATATTCATGCTATTTCATTGCTCTGGTTAACCATGATGGTTGTGTGTAGACTCTTGAGTCATCCATATGTGTAGTGGATTTGGGTGTGCATGGAGGTTTTATAAACATGGTGATTTTGTAGGTTTTACACGGTCAAGAAAACTTGTGGCTATGTGGAGCCGATGTTAAAACTATTTTCTAGACCTTGGTTTGTGGGGTGTGATTGGATGAGATAGTTGCAATTTTGCATGTAAGTGTTGCTTGTCATTTTCCTAGACTATGGTGCTCGAGTTGTGGACATGATTGGCATTTCGGATTTGAACTTGATCTGGTGTTTGAGTCATGTTGTCTACGTGCTTATTCTCCCTGAGATCTCATTTTTGCAGTTTTGAATGCAATGATGGGTTTCCACGTTCATCGTGATTGATCTTTGAGTTATGTGGTTAGTGGATTAGCTACCCATTGGTTGTAGTGAGATAAATCGAAAGTGGACTACCAATATCCATGAGATTTGATTTTGTGATGGTGTAGATCTGTTAGTTGTCCTTGTCTATGGTCACTTGTGCATTGGCGTGATTGCTTCTGGATGAGAGGAAGGATGGCATTGAGTACCTGATTAGTCGACTATGGGGACCTATAGCGTGTGGATCATGATGTCATGGAGAGCTTGATACACATTTTTAAGTATAAGATTTTGATAATGATGGTGTGATCTGCGTGGTTTGGAGACTTTGGTGCTACTTGGCATTGTTGTCAAATGGACATGTTGTCAATTGGACCTAGAGGTTTTTTTCGGATCAGTAGATGTTGGTCATGATGCTTGGAAAGCTCAGATGTCACGTTTTAGTGGGAGCTTTAGTAGTGACTGTGGGTTCATCACTTGGTGGTGAATGATCTTCTTTAGTGTTGCAGATGTTACTAGGAGGGACTCTTAGATCCTGTTGTTGCAAAAGGGTTCTTTCACATTTGCATGGACACTATTTGAGGATGTGCAACATCTTGGGACCATGGAGGACATTTGGAGTCTTTGGCAGGGTGTTGTTAGTGCTTGATAGGTGATGTTGGTTGAGAGTTGTTTTATGCCATGTTATACTCTTGCTTGTGCATTAGATTTTTGGCATGAGACATTTCTCTTGAGATCATGGTGAGGTCACTTGGAGCATGATATCTCCTAAGGGGGATGTGTAGATCATGATGTCATGATAAGTTCTTGATTCAGATGTTTGGAACTTTAATAATGGTCTGGAGTTTCTCTGTGTTTTGGGTACATTGGTCATATGCTTGAGAAATTCATGTTAAGTGCAACAATGCAGATTGGAGTTTAGCATGAGATGATCAGTTGCAAGTGATCATGGATACATGGAGAATAAGGTGAGGCTGTAATTATTTTGAGAAAGGTGTTGATTTCAGCAGAAAGTCCGAGAGGCCTACACCTTGGTTGAACGTGAGTTCAATAGAGACCAATGAGGAGATTTATCTTGGATGAGTCATGGTGACTTGTATATCTTGGAGGAGTATTCTCTTTCCCCACTCTTGGTATGTTCGGTAGTTAAGTCTATTTGAGAGGTATTTTCCCATTGTATCTTTCAGATGTGTTTTATGCTTTCTTTCATGATATGGATCTTGAATTGTTGTTTAATGGTTTTGGAGGATTCATACTAGAGGATAGATAGCATGGTTAATCTCCTTGAGCTTTTATGTGATATCGTTTTTATGAGAACTGGTAGGAGATGCTTTATGGGCTGATTTCTTGAGATAGGAAATGAGGTAGTTTGATCTTCTTTGAGAGGCTTACATCCATGATTGATTACATGTTACATATGTTAAGTTTGATCTTGGTGATTGAATGGTTGGGTGTTGTTATGGATTTTCCTTTGGGATGTAAAGGAGATCATACTTGACACAATTGGCTTTTAGAGGTGTATGTAGGAGGATGATATATGTTGTGCAAAGTTTCTCTCTTTGGTCTAGGTTGTCTTCCTAGAAGTTGATTTCATTTTACATTGGTTTGAGATTTGGTCGAAGCTTTTGTTTTCACTCAAGTTCTTGAGTGGTAACTTGGAGGTTCTTTACCTCTTTCCTATGATGGGTGTGAAGAACTTGGAAGAGCTCTAGAAGAATGTTGAGAGAAATGATTCTTGTAGCAGTTGGTTGCAGGTTGTGCATATCATTGTGGATGTTTCCTTGGTACTATATGGTTACACTTTCTATGTGTTTTTATTGGTAGACTTGTTATGCCTTTGATCTTTCAGATTTGGCATTACCTATGCAGTGGGAGTTTCTGGTTGTGCTTTGTCTTCTTCAGTTGGTTTGTACATGGAGCTTGTATCTGCAGTTGATGGGTTGGCTATGCTGCTGGCATGAGTTTACTAATGTGGATACCTCAGAGGTATGAGAAATTGGATGGATAGCACGAGCTATGGGTGTTATTTTCAGCTGTGTGGGTTGATCAGTTGGATGGGAGCAGTCAATTTTTTGGTTGTTATTTTGGCTGATGTTCTATCTTGTTTCTGAAGAATATTTTAACAGTTGTGTTCTGGTTTGGGCCTTGGAAGTTGATGTTGTTGTTGGTGTAATTAATTATTTAATTACAATTTATTAAGTTTACTTAGGTAATAATTAGTTTACTTAATTAATAAGTAAGCTTTATTTAGTTGAGTTAATTTTAGTTTAAAAATAGGTTTTACCTTTAGGGTTATGCATACATTGATTTTATAAAGCAATTCATCTCTTGTAATTTCTTAATTCCTTAATATTATTCATTTGCACATCTTCATGCAAATTGCTCTTGCTTTTTCTATTTTTCTCTCGTGGAAGGTATTTTTTGGTTTGCATGTCCAATCTTGGTTTCTGACATGGTATCAGAGCCTTGATTTGTAGCCCCTTCTCAATTTTTGGATAAATTCATTGTAGAGCACGTTCGAGGTTCTTCGAGGGTTTCATGACTTAAGCTTATTTCTAGAGCATTTTTTGGATCAGATTGGGCATCCCCATTGGATTTAGAATGCTAAAAAAAATTGCAGCATGCTTTTTCAGGTCTTAGGTAGCATATTCAGTCTTTACATATCATTTAGCATCTGTTTTACACTAGATCCACATTTTTTTGTATATTTTAAAGAAAATCCACCATTTGGGTTTTGTTTGCAGCATCAAAAAACCATTTGGGTATCTGTTAGTTTTTGCATGCACCTTATATTTTTTGCAAAAAGGACATCAGAAAGCTACAACAGACCCCCTCTTCGTTGGCGTTTTGGAAATTGCAGCTCAACTTCCAAATGCTATAACTCGGGCTCTTGGCCTCCAATTTGCGAGCTTCTTTTTTTTATTTTGGCTAATTTTTCATGCTCCACATGCTAGTGTAGACAGTTTCTAATTTCAATGTATGAATTTTTCAAAAATCTCAAATTCTCACACGTGACTCTGTGTAGTTCTCATTTTGGGACTTTCAAAAGTTCATAAATTTTGCATACGGCCTCAGATCGAGTCAATTTTGTTTTTGAAAGTGCATGTTTTTCATGTACTTCATAGTGGTACTAATAATTTCATTTGGGTTTGTACCACAATTGTAATTTCAGTGTATGTTCATTTTGTGAGGATTTGTAAAAGCATTGAAGTCAAGTCCACTCAACGTTCTCTTGCTAGTGGCCATTGTAACTGCACTACTTACAAAGTGCCAAATCATTTTGCTTGGGGGGCTTCTTGATTGAGTAATTCGTCAGAAAGTCGATTCCATCCTCTACACATATATGAGGTTATCATGGAGGCAAATGTGAACATTGATCTATGCATGCACTCTTTCTTGTTTTCATGCATTAGGTTTTCATTTTCTCTTTGATTTATGCATGTCTTGCATGTTCTCCTTTTACAATCATGGGGTATTGTAATAAATGAACTTCTATAAAGTTCCAATTAGGGGGGCTTCTTGCATAATAATTTGATTAGAGTTTAGTTGCATGGCATGCACTTTGATCTCATCTTCATATTGATGAAAAATCACGTGAGATGTATCTAGATTTTGTAGTTTCTTTTGGCCACATCTTGCTCATAGCTTGACACATTTTGGTTCACATCAATTCACATCTCAGATTGAGAGCCTATGGTTAATGATCCTGAATCACATCAGATTCACATTGGGTCACATCTCAGTTTGAGGGTCATTCATTTTATGGTTAATGTTCCAAAATCTTCATGGTACTTGCTCCTATGGATTAGTTTTAGTCATAGTTTAGCATTGACATCGAAACACACATAGCTTCTGGATTCTTTCATCATATCATTCCCTCTTATGGGGGGCATCATTTATTCATCTACTGTTGCTTCATAGACTCCAAGGTTGCTCTAGTTTGTGAGTTTTCCATTGTTCCTTGGCATCGGGTATGATGTTGCTTTATCATGATTCCGCCCAAGTCCTTCAGTGACTCTCATATGGTTTCTCGTAAACAAAAGTATATTTCCTTTCTTGCCAGATTCAAGATTCTAGTGTTACTCCACTAGTGTTCCAGTGCTTCTTTGCAACAAGTCATCTTATTGAGGAGGGGGGGGGGGGTTGTCCCACTGGGTTTTCTCCTCTCCCATTCTTTGCATTTGTACATGGGTACCTAACATGGCCTTGTAGTCGAGACCCATTCATGCTCTCATGGACCCATCCTTGCATTATTTGCATGTTTTTTCATTCTCCCTAAGTTACACTTAAGGGGGGGTGTTGGTGTAATTAATTATTTAATTACACTTTATTAAGTTTACTTAATTAATAAGTAAGCTTTATTTAGTTCAACTAATTTTAGTTCAAAATTAGGTTTTACCTTTAGGGTTATGCATACATTGATTTTATAAAGAAATTCATGTCTTGTAATTTCTTAATTCCTGAATATTATTCATTTGCAGATCTTCATGCAAATTGCTCTTGTTTTTTCTGTTTTTCTCTTGTGGAAGGTATTTTCTGGTTTGCATGTTTGATCTTGGTTTCTAATAGTTTCTTTTAATTCTGTATGGTTTGTTGCTGGTGCTCTCGAGTGGTCAGTAAGATCTTCGTAAAGTGGGAGATTGTTGGAAATATGTGCCTCAATCTTACTAACCTCAACCCTCTGAAAGAGCAAAATCGGTGAGACATCTGGGATACCTTGCCGATGAGTAGCTTAGTTCTGGAGACTTGAAGTGATTAGATCGGTGTGACAAGTGATCGGTCTTCCTGAAGTGAACTATCAGTGTGAACTGAATCATTGGTGTGTTTCAAATCAATGATGGAAGTCTGTCCGATGAGTTTAATCAAAATGACTCTAGTCAATGATCGGATGACGAGTGTTGTCGGGGTTACATTGGTTTTTGAAATGACCTGTGAATGTCACTCTGGTGCTTGTGGTTTGGCCAAAGAGTTCATCAGGGAGACTCTTGTCGATCTAAGCAAATATCGTCGGTGTGACCCTGAACTGTCGGTGCGAGTTCTCCTTATCTCAACGATGATGGAAGTCTGGCTGAAGAGTTCATCGGGGAGAATCTTGCTGATCCATGTGAAGGTTGGGTCATCAGGAGGACATGGAACTTTGTTGTGACTCTTATTGAAGCATGTTCTCTTACCGATGTGTCTGTTTTGGTCGGACATCGATGTGACTCTTGCCGATGAGGTGTTTCAAACTGCATTTGAACTAAAGGTCATTGGGATGAATTGGGACCTTGGTGGAACATTTCGAACTATCTCCAATGCTTCCTGTCATGTCGATGGCTATTGAACGTTGGTGTAACCTGAAGATGTTACACCGATAGGGAGTTCAATTGCCATATCGATATTATTAGTTCTTTTGCGACATTAGGGTGACATGGGAAATCGATGGGACTTTCCAATCTCCCGTTGATAGCATTCGTCATGTCGATGGACTTGAAGGTGGACCACGGTTGAATGAGGCTGACTTGGTTGGATTGCTGAGTTGTATGATATACATTGGAGGATTGTGTTGAGTTGGCGGTGACCATTCTAAGACTGGTGAGATCGACGGTTGGTTTGCTGGGAACTAAATCAAACCATTTGTACAGAGATTGAATTGACCATTCTGGTTGATATAAATTATAGAGTGTACAAAGAGAAGGTGGGATGTTCGAATGAACAAATCAATGGCTCTCAGACAGGCAGGGTTCGCAATGGATTTTTCTCTATGAGTGTTCAAAATTGTACGCTAATAAGAATTGTAACAATGAGAATGTTGTGAGAGAGAACGTGAAGAATGTGAACCTGTGAAGGCCGAAGAGGCTGGGCCGGCTGAGAGGTTGGCTAGGAGTGATTTGATTGGTTAGAGGAGATGAATCTACACCGTGTGCTATGTGAGGGTGATGTAACAATGTGAGGATTATGAATAGTGTTGTTGCTTGTATTCTCCAGATGGACAAGATGTAAAACTCCTAAAAGGCTATGAGCCTGAGGTTGTATTGTAACTCTATTTGTTGCTGAATAATACAATGGCTCAATCTTTTGGAGTGTGGGATTTCTTACTTAAAAGGGTTTTCCCCACGTAAATCTGTGTGTTCATTTATGATTATCTTTCATGTTGTTTTGATTCTCTAAATTTGAATCTGTGCATAGTGTTGAATCTAGTTAAGTCTGCATGTGCTTTTCTCAGAAGGGTTAATGTGGGAAATCAACTATGCCACTTTCTGCTTTATGGCATAGTAGTACATGTCTTTGAGGCATTTTGAAGAAATTAAAGTCACCAGAGGCACTGTTGTTCTTAGACGTTTCTTTCCGAGATGACCAAATTTTCCTTACATTTGTACATATGTCTAAAGACATTTTTTTGTAGATTTTTTTGACAAAATTAAAACCCTTTATAGATGGGATTCTTTAGATTCCAAATATTTAATTTTTAAAATGGATTTTTTTCTATTTTTTTCTATTTTTGATGAAACTGGTCCATAAACTTGAACTATTAGGATTTTTTATTATTTTATTTTTTTATTAAAATATTTTTTTGAAAACTAAATTGTACGTGCATAATACTCAAACAATTCTTTTCAAATTGAAAAAAAATAAAAAAATGATAAGTTTAGGGCATCTTATGTGTGACGTACATGATGGATTTTCAAAACAACAATTACAACTAGTAAAAAATTAACAAACACATATTTTAAAAAATTACAAATATATCGTGCAATTTCTTCAGTATGTTAAAAATATTTTCCCAAAAGGATTAAAAAAAATATAATTATTTAGGTCAAAATATAGATGATGTACATTTGCATGGTATGGTAAAAAAAGTGACTTTTAAACAATGGTTTTTAGACATGCCTATTAAAAATCAATTTGTATCATCTGGGTATTAAAATAAATTACATATTTGGAAACTAGACTCAAAGTAATACATTTCATAGTACTATTTTTTAAAAAAGATTCAATCTCTAAGTGCTTCAAATTTTTAGGTCAAATGAGATAAATTCTAAAAAAACCAGGGAAAACACTTCTACTTTTTGGCCAAAAAGTGGACTCAACTTCTTGCACACACCCCTAAACATTTGTTTGAAGGTTAAAATTAACTTGTGTGTTTATCCAAAAATTTGGTTTAAGGGTTAAAATTAACTCGTGTGATATATCTTCAATCATCCCAAAGTGCACTTGTATACAATCTCTCCTCATGCCTTTACATGATCTTGGAGATAAAAAGAGTTACTTTTTTAATTTCATTTTAGTGTGCTTGCCCTATATTTCATCCCCAAGGGAATGACCCAAATTCTCATGTTCTGGTGTGGTACATATATTTAGGAGAGAATAAAAAGAAACTCCCATTGAGGGGACATTTATTTCTATTAGCTAAGCCTCCAATGACTTTATACCTTGAAAAGTGAAGGAGGAGAGTGGGTTATCCTCTTGAACCAAGCCATTATCAATGATGTCTCATTTCACATGGGCCTAACATAATTTTAGGTATATTGATAACACCATATAAATCCACATATAAGCCCAAATAGGACCTTTTAGACGTGTTTGGTTGCAATGCACTAGTAAGTTATTAGCCCTAGGAAGTTACCCTAGCTCCTAGAATAGTTTTGTAGGATATGTATGCTCTCCCATTGCACCATTGAGAAACCTTAGGTGATAAAAAATGGTTAGATCCTCAACATGATACCTACATTCTATGTCTAAAAAAGTAATATGCATGGTCTTACAATCACTCACAAACCCATCACTTGAATAATATAGGTTATTTGTTGTGCCCCTAGAAATAGTTTTGTAGGTCATGTATGCTCTCCCCTTACACCATTAAATAATATTGGATGATAAAAAGGTCAGTACCTCATCATGGTACCTACATTCCATATTTAGACAAGTGATATTAGTGGGATTATAATCACTTACACACCCATCACTTGAATAATCTAGGTTGTTGGCGTGTTTTCTTTTTCTTTAATTATGCTAAACCCATGTTTTTCTTCAAACCTTAAGCCAAATTAAAATTTTAAATTCACATTATCTTAGGAACACACATTAAAAAATGGTAGATATAAGAAAAATTTGAAGCCAAGGTCCTTGAAAAAAATCCAAATCAAACCCACCCTTGAAACACCAATCCAAATCCAACTCCAATTCACATTGTCCTAAAATCCAACCTCATAATCCTAATCAACTATCCAAATTAACCCTATCCCTAAATTATTAGTCCATCCTCACCATCAAAAAATTACATTTAATATTTTCTATTCTCCTAGGAGCCACCCTAATCTAAAAATCCATTATTCTAAAAAAAACCTTAGGAATTTCAAAATTTTCCTTTGAATCCTTAAAATCATGACATCAATTCATCATAAATTTATCCTAAGGACCCTAAATCATCTCTAAGGCTTAAATATATCCTCAAAACTTTAAATTTTCTATAGTTTCCAAAATTAATCAATCCAAAACCATCCCAAGGATCCAAACTTGGAAACATTTAGAAACATTTAAATAGTCCAAGTCCCACAACTCTCCCAACCAATCAACCATATAAACCTCCAAGCTATCCAAGCCTATCCTTGGGGCCTTAAGTTATTCTTGGGTCCCAAAACCATCATTCAGCCAAACCAAACCAATCTCAATCCTTAAATATAAATCCCCTTAACAATTCTTACCACCCACCATCCTATTTAATCAAATCATCCAAAATATCTAAACCATTGAAACATCCAAAAATCATTCAAGAAAGTCGCCTAAAAATTAATCATCCCCTTTTAATCACCATTTGAGATTCATTATCCCTCTCAATTCAACCATCCAACTATTATCCTAGCTCTTTGAGACTAAAGGGGTTCCCCTTTAAAACTAATAAGCCAAATCTGAGCTTTATTATTCAAATATCATCTATAGAAAACCAAATTCAAAATAAACTTGAAGCTTAAATGGCTCCAATCACAAGAAAAATTGCTAGACTTTGGATGCTTGAAGAAAATTCCTTTCCTAGTGAATCTATTATAGCCCAATTTACTTTTCTAGGGGAACTATCTCACCTACATCATAACACTAATGATGATGATGATCCCAATAAACCTAAATATAGTTTTGATCATCAGATTTTCTTGGTTTTGAACAAGGATGCATTCTTATGGAAAGGTTCATAGAGATAAATATACACAATAATTTGTTAATTAACTAAATTAGGGGCCAATTTGTCACTTGGTTATGACCTTTCCAACCTTAATAACATAGTGCACGTAGAGGGTCTTAACCATAGTTGTGGCCATGGAACAAATTCAACCATTAGCCATGAAACTCTAAATCCTACCCATTATCATACCAATCTTCATCTTGATTATAACACTATGTAGATAAATCCAAAATACCCCTTTTCATTAAAGGAAAGAACCCCCATGAGGAATTTAACCAACATAAGGCATAAACCTACCAACAAATCAATCCTCTAAATATTGCATCAAGTAGCCAACTCACACCCACCAATGAAACTTGAACCAGAGATAAACATTACACCTCTCACAAGGAATATGTCCACTTCCTAATTTCTTATCCAAAAACCTATCGTAATTCCACCTCTAACATGAATATCCCCAAATTTTACTACCTCCAAAATACTAACCACAACTCTTTTAGTAAACCAAACCAAAACCAACATCGTTTCTTCCCTAAAAATTACTACACACAACATCATGCTTATCAAAACAATTATTGTCCCCCTCCTCCACCTCCTAACACATCCTTTTGTCCTTGAATGTTAGGCCATGAAGGATGTTGTTAAAGGGTTTCAATATGGGATACACCATGAATCCTATACCTTTGAGGAGTTATTCTCTTACCCTCTAGACCATTTTATTTCATAATTTTCATTCCCCCTTTCAATGAGATTCCAAAATTTGATAAATACAAAGATAAGGGTGACCCTAGGAACATGTTAAGGAATTTATCATTGCTTTCCAAGAGGTTGCCCATGATGACATGTAATTTATTTACCTTTTCCCTCATAGTTTAGGATCAATTATTATAATGGTTTTACACCAACCTAAAGGGTCTATTTCTACCTTCACTAATATTTTAGGAAAAATCATCAAACATTTTCCTAAAATTTCAAGCATGAATTAACAATGATTGACCTATGCAATGCCAAATAATTATTATGGGAAAAATTCTCATCCTTCATTCAATAATTAAGAGCTCTAACAAGCTAATTCCCTTGGTTAATCCCTAAAAAGTAACTAGTACACATATTTATCACTAACCTCAATTTAGAATTGGAATTCCACTTGTAAGTACATTATGTGTCCATCTTCGATCAAATCATCGAGATGGGAATTCAAATTGAGAATGTCCTCATTGCTAAAGAATTTTATTAAAATATTCTCCAAAGACCAAAACCAAAATTCATTAAAAATAATAAGAATATAGTTAGTGATGTGTTCACTACATCTAAAAAAATGTAGAAATAACAACCTCCACTATCTATTGTTGCTCCTTTTGGAAAACCCAAACAAGAGAAAAAAAGAGACAACACACAACATTAGGGGAACCCCTCAATACAGTCTTCTATAAAATCATGAAAGAAAACATGGTCTCTTGTGTCTTTCCTTCTTACAAAACCTTTTGATGAAAAGAAAACCCAAACCCTCTTCATATAAGGACAATTTTTGTGATTACTATAAGACCAAAAATTGTACAACCTCATTGAACAAGACAAAATCAAAATTAAAAGACAATCTAACTCATTACCTAGCAAATAGATAGAAAATACACCAAAAATTATTTCCAAACATAACCAATAACACCCCTCTCATAAGCAAAATCAAGGACAAGATGCCTACATTCATAACATCCATTACCAAAAAATTCCCCCATAAATAATTGTATCATTGACCACATTAAGGAATTCAATGAATGGGTTCATACTATCAAAATCAAATCCTCTAACTATGTTGTCTGAAAAAAAACTCAGGGTGTGTTCTCCAAGCACAAGAATACGCGTAGATACCCCTCAAAATGATTGAGTGGAAGAAGATGCTCCATGACATTTCATATATCATTGGCCATGTATCATTAATGATAAGGAGTAAGTATCAAATGTTCTATACCCATCCTTTCTTATCAATCTTTTTTTTAATTTCAAAATTTTCAGCATGTATGTTATATTGAGTGATTCTTGTTTTGTTTAATTTTTCTGTTTCAGTGATGAGATGAATTTGGTCAAGAAAATTGTTAATTGTATTGTCAAATCAATTAAAAATGTGTCGTTCATAGTTTCCAAACATCCAGTCGGCATGGATGAAGTTGTAGAAGATTTTGAAATGATAAGATTTCAACCTACTAAGGGTCATCTTACTGTACAAATTAGGAATATGGTATATATATAATTTGAGATATCATTATTGTCGATGATGTGGGCAATGTAAAAAAAATCCTGAGAAAGACAATCTTCGACTGGGTAGTTTGATTATTGTTTGATGTTCTTACATGTTGGATAATTTCATCCTCATCCATTTATATAATGGAAAAATTGAATCTGTCTCATTGCGAGAAATTTTTTCCTAGTATGCTTTCTTACAACCATTTCCAAAAGATGGATTTGCAAAGATTGCTGATTTTTTTTATAGATGCCTGCCATTGCTCTCTAAAATTTTATACCAGCATTAATAAGTTCAAAAGGTATCTTCCTATATGTAAAAGTACCCCCGTTTTGGTGATAAATATAGTCTATTGGTCTGATTTTTGGACTAAAATATTATTATAATTTAATACTCATTTAGGAAATAGAACCTCTAAAAATAATTCCATGGAGGGGAGAGGTTAGTGATCTTCAATGGGAGTCCCTGTTGAGGTCCCTAAATTCCATGTATAATCTAATCTCCTTATTATTATTTCTTACTAGAACCAAGTTTGCCATATAAAAGAATTTTTTAATAGGAAAGATAATATTGGCTTTTATAAGTTTGGTCAATTCTTTCTTCATTAGTGGCTCAATCTTGAGATCAAAAAGCCTTTGTTTTTGTTTAATATTCCTAGCAATGTTGGTGTGAATAAATACTTGCACCTAGCTAATTCTTAGTAGGGGATCATTTATTTACATGTTAAGTTTACTTAGGTCCTAAGATTCCTTCTAGAAATCTTAGTTGTCATGTCTAGATTTTATCTTATCCTCGGTAGTTATGATAAGTTGTCACATGTTATAGAATTAAGACACGTGTCATGATCTTGTCTAATTCTATCTCACACCTTGTCTTTATAAGTAAGGTTCCTCTTGCATCTTTCAAGCATCAAGACATCTATCTTTTTCACATATTGTGAATATTGTATCATATGTAATTCTTGTTTGGTGGAATAACATCTTCTATTGTTGCTTCTCTCTATTGGGAAAAATAGGCATCCTAGAAAGCCATCTAGGATCAGTATGTGCCTTCAGTAACATTCATTTCAATTTAGGAACCTCAAAAGCATATACTACTATCTCTTAAAGCGGAAACAAACATAGTTATTTTCTCACTATTAATTCTTAAAGGAAAGTGGTTGTAATTAAGTTTCAAATGTTTTCAAATCAAGGAGAAAATCTTTTTAGATCAAGTATTTTCAACACCATTTCAGACACAAAATTAAACAAGAAAAATAGGACAAAAGAGAAAGAGCACACAAATTTACGTGAGGAAAACCATTTCGAGTAAAAAACCCCACACTCTAAAACCACAAAGCCAATATATTATTCGGTAACAAAAGTAGTTACAATACATTCTTCAGGCTCAAGGCCATTGTAGGATATTTACATCTTGTTCCATCTCTGACAAAATTCTGACAGCATAACCCTTGTGAATAACACTCTCCTCTCTTAACTCCTCTAGCATAACACCTATATATATATAGAGTATACAATGCCCAATAAAGAAGTTTCCTAAAACCCATCCCCATGCATGAACATGCAACATGAAAAGTGTCACATGCACATGCAAAAACATACCTGAAAAAAAACTGCACTTCAAAAGGCATCCACATTTCAAGTTTGACTCAAACTCGGAAAATAAATTGCATTCATGCACAACTCCCCTTGCAAATAACAACTTCCAATATTGACTTTTCAAAGTGGGCACCAACTTCCACAAAAGTAGGTACATGCCATAGTTAACTAAACATTTCTTGACACATGTCAAGGCGGGTGCCTGGAAATGGGTAGCAATTCCATGGACACCCTAAAAAAAAAAGTTGAAAACCATAACGCGAGCTCGTTATAACGCGCTCGCGTTATGGTTTTCATTAAACCTAGGCAAGGTCCCGATGGCTACAACTACAAAGTCATAACACGAGCGTGTTATAACGCGCTCGCGTTATCAACTGTTAAAAGCAAAAAAACAAATGCAAATCTTTCATTTGCATTTCAACTGGTTTTTTTGTTGCAACCGCGACCAAAAACCCCAAAATATCACACTCGCGTTCTAGGAGAAGAATTTCTTCACCAAGGATCCGTATTTCTTCATAATGATGGCGCCACGATGAGGAGGAGCTGTAAGAGGTAAGGATTCTATGGTTTTTGTTTTGAATTTTTTAGTTCTAGGTTGAATTTGTTGGTTTTAGGTTGAATTTGATATCTATTTGTTTGAATTTTTAGGAGATGCAAATCAACTTGCAAACCCTCAAAATCCTCAACAGGAGGACCAACCAAATCCTCAAGATCAAAATCAACCACAACATCAACCTCCTCCACCAATCACTCAACCCCCTCTTGGCACAACAAAATTTAATGAGTGAAATTGAGAACAACAAAAGACAAATTGAGGATTTGATCAATAGGTTGAGTGATCCAAATGGTTCAACCACAGAAAGAATGACCCTAGAAAATTTATTGAAAGATATGTTAACAAACGTAGATTCAATTAGCAAACAAATAACTGGATGGGAAGATAGGAGGCAGGCGGCTAGGGAATATTATGCAAATAAACTATCATACAAGGATGTGAAAGGTTTAAAAATAACAAAAGGTGATTTGTGCTCATTATTCACCGACCCACACACAAATCAAAATCTTACCCTCAATGCGAAGAGGATTCCTATCCATCGGTGCCACCACCAAAAAATGAAGGAGTGGTTTTATGATAGGTGGTACATGGTCTTCGATTACCCACCATGCAACAATTGCGAGGTCCCACAATATTTCCTTAGGAAACTATACAGTGAGTTCATATTGAACAAAATCCCAAATTATTTTGATATAAGGGATTTCCAAGGGAAAGGTGGGGGGTCAGCTCAAGATAGACCTGGTGCACAGCCGGATCCTACACGGCAAGGTAGACGAGCTCTCGCTAGGCCACCTCATGAGCACATTGTTATGCCTTCCATCGTGAAGGAAAGTGTTGACGTAGAGACATTGTAGGCAATCAGCATTTTGACCCAGAGTGTCATCCATCATACTAGCCCTATTCTACAACGCCATTCAGGGGAGTCTTCTAGTGGTGGCCTTCGAACACATGTGTGTCAATCTTGTGGGGCTACTTGTTCACATGACCCCATCAACCCTCAGGAGATTGGTACGTAGGATCCATCTATAGCTATGGAGATGGAGAGGGCAGCTGACATTTTGCATGAGGCATATGGTATTGATAGTCAGGTAAAATTTAGTGCATGTGTTAAATTGAATTTAATTTATTAAATTTCGATTTTGAAATGCAAGATTAACTAAAAATGTTTTATGATTTCAATAAAATTGCAGGGTCATAGTGTTGAGACTAGATACACCGGCCCCCCACCAACCTATTTTTGCAATACACCTATCGCTAGGGTATGTAACTAGTAAACAATTACAAGTTTATTGCATATTAATGGCATTGTTTTACGAATGGTAATTTAATATGCAATTTTGGATGTTGAACATACTTATATTGGAGGTTTTGATGGAAAAATTCCCAGTGGTAGTGGATTTACTCAAACCTTCACGCAAGTAATAGAATAAAGAGTTTAACTAATGAATCAAGTACTTAATAGATTTGTGTAGTTTATACATGCACATCGTCGATTACGTTGAATAATTTGTTATTTTATTTTCAGTTGTTGTGAGACGATACACCTCTGAATGTGACGAGGGAAATGGATATTGGTGTGACATCTACTATACAATCCTTGATGGCTCTGACAGAAGAGGTATGAGGAAAATTAGTAAATTTTAATTTACATTTGTTGTTATAGATGTTAGTTAGTGAGAAATCAAACCATTATTGATTCACGTAGTTTTTGTCTATTTGTATGGTTTATACAAGGCTTGAGCACGCCTGAGCAGGGGCGTGAGGATATTTCCCTCGTGGAGAGAGATCGTGAGATGGTTGTAAGTGATTATTTTGTCAAATATACCATTTTTTATAATGTAATTTCTATATATTCATGTCTTCACTTCTTATTGTAATAGTTAAAACTTCACCATGAACTAAACCCTAGGAGGAGTAGCAGGAGCACTCCACGAGTGTAGCAAAAATGAGTGACAGACCTATCGTCATCCGAGCGAAAAGGAAAGGGAAATATTTTATTTCTAGGGCATGGAGAGCAATGAATTTTGATTCCAGAGTCCTTTGTTGTATGCCTGCATGGCAGTTTTGTACATATTTTTTATTGGACATATTTGACATTGTATGCCTAGATGGCATTCTCGTAAGCCTATATGGCTATTTTGTACATATATTTCATACTTATATCGACATATATTGATGTATGCCTACATGGCTATTTGGTTAATACAAATATATTTTATCGATGCCTATCCATATTTGCATTCTAAATTGATGGTTCAATAGATATGAGTTACGTGTATTCAAGTGTATACTTTGTAACTTACGTGTATTCGAATGTATACTTTGTGGCTTACATGTTTTCATGCATATACCTTGTATTCGTGCATATACTTTGTTTTAATTTGTGAATACTATGTATTCATGTGTATACTTTTTGAGGCTTACGTGTTTTTGAGTACTTGTACTTCACTTATTGACATGTACATGTTTGACTTATTCACTTGTATAATTATTAATTGGTTAGCCCTAGCATTGATCTATGTCATCCTCAATGCATGATCCTTGAGATGGAGTAAGAACACCCTCAAGGTCAAAAGGAGTTTCACATGCATTCTTCATAGGCTCATTTTGGTAGTGAAACCAAAAACCTCTTGCATCATTGAAATGAAAAAAAACATTCCTTTATAGCAGGTCTGAAGCCATTATCATTCTCCATCAGTTCTTCATGTATCCACTCCCCATTAATGGTTGTCTCATGACCTTCATGAAACCAAGCACTTATCTCATTTGTGATAGAAGAAATGTATGAAGATTTATCTTCCTCCTTATGAACCATTCATTATCATGAGAGATGGGTTCTTGTGAACCATACTAATGAATCATGGGTCAATGAGTTTGACTTGTAAAACTACATGATTGAATCCTGATAGCAATATCACAATATTTATATATCTAAATGTGTTATTTCCTTCAGCTAAAATTTGTGCTTATACTTATGTGATTGATGTATGTTTGTGTATGGGATCATAGTAATTTATATTTGATGATGCTATTGTGTCTTTAAGGTTAATTTATTAAAGGGTGTATGAAACAAGTTTTAAATCCTTACAAATCTTTGAATTTCTTAAGTTTTTCTATTTGTCGAGTCTGGGCTCCGAGCCCGAGTCCAAGTCAAAAAATGGCTTGTCAAGTCCGAGGCGAGTCCTAGTCTTGTAACATTGGTGTGAACACATCAAGGAATAATGTATATTCCAATGAAGAGAGAACCCATCCTTGTTTCCAAACAAACCATGGTATAGATATGGTTGGTCGAGATAAAACATCACTGGTGCAGGAGCACCTTAAGGTCTTTTGGAGAGATCTTTGCAAATTTTGGCTTCTAGGTGGTTCTAGCCAACCACCAAGGTAATAAGGACTAATTCATAAAGTCCCAAGGTTGAATTGATGAGTGTGTTATGGGAAAGTTAGGTTAGTTTAGATCCTTGAGGTTTGGGAAAGTCTTAATGAGGAGATTAGGAAAATCTTGACAATGTTGTCTTGGCAATTTGTCCTAAAAGTTTGTAAATGGTATTTATGTTGTTCTAAGTCCGACCTAAGGGTCCCAACATATGGGTATAGGATATATAAGGTCAAACAAACCCTAACCTGATAGGTGGGAAAGCTATTGTATGGATTGAGGTTTGGGAAGAAGAGATTGTGAGTTGGAAAAGAGCAAGTTTGTTGATTTTTCTATGACAAAGCCTTCATCCAATCAATTAATGGATTGAAAGGACTGAACTAATGCTTTGATTCTTTCATTTGTGATCTGTTATTTTTTTGTGTAGCATTGGTTTAGCCATTTAGTTCTACTGGTTAAGGTTTTGTAAGTTCTTTTGGTTCTTGGTTTCACTACCCAGATTAGGGACAATTTTGTAAATAATGATCCCCACTTGACTTCCCATGGCAAGGCTTCCATGGCCACTTGGAATCAAGTAGGGGACTATATACATAGTGAAAATATTTCTTTAGGAGTCTTTGTGTGCAGGGGAGTTGATGTAATCATCAAGCTCTAGGCGAGTGCAGAGGCATTCTGGCTAGTTGCTTGGACAAGACAGCAGCAAGAAGACTTGCTAAATGGATTGGTTTGTGCCAATCCAAGGTGTAGGGGTGTAGGGGTATGTGAATTGAACATGTGTGTGCAAGGAGAAGTGCAGAGGAGGCCAATAAGGCATTCAATTAAACTAAAGAAACCAGACTATGTTACATACCCTAGAAACCCTTGAAAATAGGGGTTTGGTGATAGGCCTATGTACGGACACTAATGGGGACTAAAACCTAGAAAATATTGAAGCCTAGGAGGTCTATAGTGAGAATACATGAAGATTTTGGGGGTTCGTTAAGGAAGGTTTGGAGTTATTCCGAGAATATTGGTTCTTGGAGGCCTAATTGATTAAAAACCAAGTTTCTTCATTTCGATAGTCAAATGAGGAAAGAATCCAACAAGATGGATCAGAATGGAGTAAGATCACCCAAGGAATAGTTTGAAGACCTATTCCTAGTCCCAAGAATGGTTTGGGAACTTTGTAGCAAAATGGATCCCATGGGAGCTCATGGTGATTTGAGAGCAAAGGTGAGCATTTGAAATTGGTGAAGAGTTCTATAAGGAGATAGGGGTCTTAGGAGTGACCTCTGAGTAGGGTAGGGAAGAATACCCTAGGAAGACCGAAGAATAGGTCTTAGGAAGAGAAAATGAGCTCTTGAGAGATAGCACTCCCCACCAATCACTCTCCTGGATAGTTCGAACCATAATCTTTCATGGCTACAAACACACCTTCATTATGTGTGTTCTTGATCCTATTGAAGAAATGGTGGAACATGTTGTAGATCAAATATTGCAACCCTAAGTCCACAAGAATGTAACGCAAATGTCTTTAAGATATTCATCCTTCTTGAGTAATGTGTTGATGTTATCTAGATCTTTGAAACTATCTGCAATCATGTGCAATACTGTAGAAGCTAGAGCTATATCTAATACTACACATGACTGCTCAATGGAATCTTGATAGCAATATTACAATTTGACAAATTGTAGAAAATACCTCCTACTTATCAATTGATGAGCTAAAGGGGCTCTATAATGAATGTTTCATAAGGCACAACACTTGCTGAAGGTTTTGCAAATGGGGTTGCAAGCTAAGTGGGCTTAACCTTGGGGAAAAAACTTTGTGGTTAAGCACTTGAGTTGGAGTATATTGGAATGGGTGACCTCCCAAGAAGGCATAGTGCCTCACCTCTGTGAGAATCACTTAGATGCAATGAGTGCTAAGTGGGCCATTCAATATCATTTCAAATTTGTTGCTTTAAGCAACTTACAAATTTGCAACTTAAGACTCCTCCAACCTAAAGGATTGATCTGGTGGAACATAGCTTGGAGCGATTCCATGTGTTTTAGTGCAAAAGAGGACCATTCCTAGCGTAAAAATACTTATTTGGACATGTTGGAACAGTCTGCTCGGTCACACAAGTTGTAGAACGAAAGTTGCACCACTTTGCAACTTTGCATTGCTTGCATTTGATTCTTTTTCCATCAAGTGAAAATCCGCCACCACTGGAAAACCACTCTGAGATAGCCAAAATCGAGAGAGTTTTTGTAGAAAAGCTCAATGCAATCCTATAGGATTAGACGAGAATTTTCTAAGAATCACAGTATCTGAGTAATAGTATGTTGAAGTTTGCAGTCATTTTGCACTTTAGACCCTTAAGGGATCGATCCGGTGGAACATAGCTCGGAGCGATTCCACATGTTTCGGTGTGAAAGAGGACCATTCCTAGCATAAACATACCTATTCGGATGTGTTGGAACAGTTTGCTTGGTCACACGAGTTGTAGACCAAAAGTTGCACCACTTTGCAACTTTGCACAGCTTGAATTTGACACCTTTTCCATCAAGTGAAAATCCGCTGCCATGAGAAAACCACTCCAAGATAGCCAAAATCGAGAGAGGTTTTTCTAGAGGGGTCCAAGGCCTTTCTATAGGATCAGATGAGAAGTTTCTAAGTATCACGGTATTCAAGTAATAGCATGCTGAAGTTTGCAGCTATTTTGCACTTTGGACCCATAAGGGATCGATCTGGTGGAACTTAGCTCAAAGCGATTCCATGTGTTTCCGTGTGAAAGAGGACCATTCCTAGTGTAAACATACCTATTCAGATGTGTTGGAACAGTCCGCTTGGTCACATGAGTTGCAGAGCGAAAGTTGCACCACTTTGCAACTTTGCACAACTTGAATTTGACACCTTTTCCATCATGTGAAAATCCGCCGCCACGAGAAAACCACTCCAAGATAGCCAAAACCGAGAGAGGTTTTTGTAGAGGGATCAAACTCCTTTTTGTAGGATTAGACGAGAAGTTTCTAAGTGTCACGATATCCAAGTAATAGCATGCTGAAGTTTGCAGCTATTTTGCACTTTGGACCCTTAAGGGATTGATCCGGTGGAACATAGCTCAGAGTGATTCCGCATGTTTCGGTGCAAAAGAGGACCATGCCTAGTGTAAACATACCTATTTGGATGTGTTGGAACAGTCCGGTTGGTCACACAAGTTGTAGAACGAAAGTTACACCACTCTGCAACTTCGCATTGCTTGCATTTGATGCTTTTTCCATCAAGTGAAAATCCGCCACCACTGGAAAACCACTCCGAGATAGCCAAAACCGAGAGAGGTTTTTTTAGACAAGCTCAACGCGATCCTATAGGATCAAATGAGAAGTTTCTAAGCATCATGGTATCTAAGTAATAGAATGCTAAAGTTTGCAGTCATTTTGCACTTTGGACCCTTGAGTGATCAATCCGGTGGAACATAGCTCAGAGTGATTCCACGTGTTTCGGTGCAAAAGAGGACCATTCCTAGCATAAAAATACCTATTCAAACGTGTTGGAATAGTCCGCTTGGTCACATGAGTTGCAAAGCAAAAGTTGCACCACTTTGCAACTTTGCACAGCTTGAATTTGACACCTTTTCCATCATGTGAAAATCCGCCACCATGAGAAAACCACTCCAAGATAGCCAAAACCGAGAGAGGTTTTTCTAGAGGGGTCAAACGCCTTTCTATAGGATTAGACTAGAAGTTTCTAAGTGTGATGGTATCCAAGTAATAGCATGCTGAAGTTTGCAGCTATTTTGCACTTTGGACCCTTGAGGGATCGATCCGGTGGAACATAGCTTAGAGCAATTCCACGTATTTTGGTGTCAAAGAGGACCATGCCTAGCATAAACATACCTATTCAGACATTTTGGAACAGTTCGCTTGGTCACACAAGTTGCAGAGCGAAAGTTGCACCACTTTGCAACTTTGCATAGCTTGAATTTGACACCTTTTCCATCATGTGAAAATCCGCCGCCACGAGGAAACCACTCCAAGATAGCCAAAACCGAGAGAGGTTTTTCTAGAGGGATCAAACAAATTTCTGTAGGATCAGACGAGAAGATTTTAAGTGTCACGGTATCCACGTAATAGCATGCTGAAGTTTGCAGATATTTTGCACTTTGGACTTTTAAGGGATCGATCCGGTGGAACATAACTCAGAGCGATTCCACATGTTTCGGTGCAAAATAGAACCATGCCTAGTGTAAAAATACCTATTTGAATGTGTTGGAACAGTCCGCTTGGTCACACAAGTTGTAGAACGAAAGCTGCACCACTCTGCAACTTTGCACTGCTTGCATTTGATGTTTTTTCCATCAAGTGAAAATCCGCCACCATTGGAAAACCACTCCGAGATAGCCAAAACTGAGAGAGGTTTTTGTAGACAGGCTCAACATGATCCTATAGGATCAAACGAGAAGTTTCTAAGCATCACAGTATCTCAGTAATAGCATGCTAAAGTTTGCAGTCATTTTGCACTTTGGACCCTTAAGGGATCGATCCGGTGGAACATAGCTCAGAGCGATTCCACGTGTTTCAGTGTGAAAGAGGACCATTCCTAGCATAAACATACCTATTTGGATGTGTTGGAATAGTCCGCTTGGTCACACGAGTTGCAGAGCAAAAGTTGCACCACTTTGCAACTTTGCACAGCTTGAATTTGACACCTTTTCCATCATGTGAAAATATCCACGTGAAAACCACTCCAAGATAGCCAAAACCAAGAGAGGTTTTTCTAGAGGGGTCAAATGCCTTTTTGTAGGATTAGACTAGAAGTTTCTAAGTGTCATGGTATCCAAGTAATAGCATGCTGAAGTTTGCAACTATTTTGCACTTTGGAACCTTGAGGGATCAATCCTGTGGAACATAGCTCAGAGCAATTCCACGTGTTTTAGTGTCAAAGAGGACCATGCCTAGCGTAAAAATACCTATTTGGACATGTCAGAACATTCCACTTGGTCACACAAGTTGTAGAGCTAAAGTTGCACCACTTTGCAACTTTGCACAACTTGAATTTGACACCTTTTCCATCATGTGAAAATCTGCTGCCACGAGAAAACCACTCCAAGATAGCCAAAATCGAGAGAGGTTTTTCTAGAGGGATCAAACACCTTTCTGTAGGATTAGACGAGAAGTTTCTAAGTGTCACGGTATCCAAGTAATAGCATGCTGAAGTTTGCAGCTATTTTGCACTTTGGACTCTTAAGGGATCGATCCGGTGGAACCTAGCTAAAAGCGATTCCACGTGTTTCGGTGCAAAAGAGGACCATGCCTAGTGTAAACATACCTATTTGGACATGTTGGAATAGTGCGCTTGGTCACACAAGTTGTAGAACGAAAGTTGCCCCTCTCTGCAACTTTGCACTGCTTGCATTTGATGCTTTTTCCATCAGGTGAAAATCCCCCACCACTGGAAAACCACTCCGAGATAGCCAAAATCGAGAGAGTTTTTTGTAGACAGGCTCAACACAATCCTATAGGATCACACAAGAAGTTTCTAAGCATCACGGTATCTAAGTAATAGCATGCTGAAGTTTGCAATCATTTTGCACTTTGGACCCTTGAGGGATCGATCTGGTGGAACATAGCTCGGAGCGATTCCACGTGTTTCGGTGCGAAAGAGGACCATTCCTAGCGTAAACATACCTATTTTGACATGTTGGAATAGTCCGCTTGGTCAGACAAGCTGCAGAAAAATGTGTACAGATTGTTTACATGACCTTTATATGACCTTTTTCACATTGTTTACATTTCAAAATTCAAAGTTTGCAAATTTTCCTACTCAAGGCATTTACAGAACAAGGTGCTACTACACCAAACATGAACTCCAACCTTACAATATTTGAGTATATCTCATTATGCAATTAAATCTTATTATAATGTCTTTGTCACTTCGTTCTCTCAGATCTTTTACAATGTCACTCATACATTCAATATTCTCTTTAAATGTCTACATCATAGGTGCTCATTATGAGGTTAACTTCAAATGAGTAACTTGAGATTCGCTAAGATTCACATGCTCTCTTATAATGAATTGAAATCAAAATTGAGATTTGTCAAAATCATCAAAATAAGTATGTTGCATTGCTTTTTTGGCTGAAATTCTCTTTGATGGCTCTTAAATCAGCATTTTCTGCAATGAAAGATCAATCAACCCTTAATAGTTTACTTACAAATACACAAAGTAAAAGAGAAAAAGAAAGAGCATCCAAAATGGAAATGAAATAAAAATAGATGGAAGGCACTTACAGATGTTGCATGCAGGCATCAAAATAAGGATGTTGCAATGCTTTTCTGGTTGACATTCTCTTGGATGGCTCATATATCTGCATTTTTTGCAAGGGGACACCAATCACTATAAAAGAAGATGATAGCATTGGCATCAAACAAATTAATGTGCATACAAGTATAAATTAATAAGAACCAATGTGCATATACTTACAAATTAATCCAACAAACCATCCGGGTCTGCTCTACTCTTTATTGTGTCAAGTATTGCCTCATGGTCAGACTCACGGACCTTCCATAATGTCTTGTTCAAATGTCTACTCCCATATTTGGTCAAATGAACATTGGATGCCATGACAAGGTTCGAGTAATGAAGAATCTTACGATGCATGTCAATGTCCTAAAATAGCCAATGTTCAACACATGAATGTGGGTACCTTCTAAGCCATGTTCCAGTAACCACAACTGAGCCTGTAGGGTATTCGATGTTTTCTCCATCTATAACTCGGGCCTCCAATTTATTTTTGGTCTCAACACAACGACACAAGTAATATTCTATTCCCTCTTCATTTTCTTCATCTGCAATAACTGCATAAAGATGCCCTGCATTGATATGTGCAAAAAATCTCTTGAAATTTGTCAACATTACAAATACAGTACAAAGTAAGATCTAACGATATCGAATTTCAACAACTAAGAAAGTAGATATATCACCTCGTTGAACTAGATCTGATATGTGGTCAAAGTCAACCGATGATTCTATCTATGTCAGTTCCAATGCCGTCAAAGGGAAATATGTGTGAAGTGGGCTAAGATAACTTGTGAACCATTTCTCAACCCACTCCCCTGACTCACAATCATTTCAGTCTTGCATTGTACATGAAGAACAAAAGCATGCCATCTTTCGTGTCGATACTCCATGAATCTATATTTGAGCTAAGGAAAGAGTGTACCTCACTCGATCCTATTAGTGTACAACAGTCTTCATATGGTGCAATGTTAGTATCATCCATCAACCAAAAAAATCTATGAATTGAAGACGTACCTTCATTACCTGGACCCATCAAAGAATTACACCATTTGACAATTGATTTTGCATCTGTCAACTTTGCACTATCTTTATAATTTTACTCTTCTCGTGCTAATGCTCTTTTCATGCATGCTCCTGCACCAGCACGCTCCCCCTTTCCATGTCAACCCCTATACCCTCTTAATCCCTCAACCCCCAATCCTCAACAATTAAACCCTAATCCCTCAATCCCTATAAATTCTTAATCCCTCAACCCTTAAACCCTAATCCCTCAACCCTTATACCCTAATAATCCCTCAACCCTTTAACCCTAATCCCTCAACCCCTATACCCTCTTAATCCCTCAACCCTCAATCCTCAACCGTTAAACCCTAATCCCTCAACCCCTATACCCTCTTAATCCCTCAACCCTTAAACCCTAATCCCTCAACCCATAAACCCTAAACCCTAAACCCTTAAACACTAATCCCTCAATTCCTATACCCTCTTAATCCCTCAACCCTCACCCCTCAACCCTTAAACCCTAATCCCTCAATCTCTATACCCTCTTAATCCCTCAACCCTCAATCCTCAACCATTAAACCCTAATTCCTCAACCCCTATACCCTCTTAAACCATCAACCCTCAATCCTCAACCCTTAAACCCTAATCCCTCAATCCCTATACCCTCTTAATCCCTCAACCCTTAAACCCTAATCCCTCAACCCCTATACCCTCTTAATCCCTCAATCCTCAATCCTCAACCCTTAAACCCTAATCCCTCAATCCCTATACCCTCTTAATCCCTCAACCCTTTTAAACTCTAATCCCTCATCCCCTATACCCTCTTAATCCCCAACCCTCAACCCTCAACCCTCAACCCTAAACCCTAGTCCCCAATCCCTATAATTTCTCAACCATCAACCCTCAACCCTCAACCCTCAACCCTCAACCCTCAACCTTAAACCTAACCTCACCCCTATAACCTCTTAATCCCCAACCCTTAAACCCTAACTCTCAACCCCTATAATCTCTATTAATCCTCAACCTCAATCCTCAACCCAAAACCCTAATCCCTCAACCCCTATACCCTCTTAACTCTCAACCCTTAAACCCTAATCCTTCAACCCCTATATTCCTCTTAATCCCCTCAACCCTCAACCCTTAAACCCTAATCCCTCAACCCCTATGCACTCTTAATCCCTCAATCCTTAACCTTGAACCCTTAAACCCTAATCCCTCAACCCCTATACCCTCTTAATCCCTCAACCCTCAACCCTCAACCCTTAAACCCTAATCCCTAAATCCCTATACCCTCTTAATCCCTCAACCCTCAACCCTTGAACCCTAATCCCTCAACCGCTATACCCTCTTAATCCCGCAACCCTAAACCCT
>CM021101.1:394352937-394416906 GCA_007115665.2 Sequoiadendron giganteum | reverse complement strand
AACCACTATACCCTCTCAATCCCTTAACCCTCAACCCCTAAACCCTAATCCCTCAACCCTTCAACCCTCAACCCTCAACCCTTAAACCCTAATCCCTCAACCCCTATACCTTCTTAATCCCTCAATCCTCAACCCTCAATCCTTAAACCCTAATCCCTCAACCGCTATACCCTCTTAAACCTTGAACCCTCAACCCTCAGCCATTAAAGCCTAATCCCTCAACCCCTATACCCTCTTAATCCATCAACCCTCAACCCTCAACCCTTAAAATTTAATCCCTTAACCCCTATACCCTATGAATCCCTCAACCCTCAACCCTTAAGCCCTAATCCCTCAACTCCTATAACCTCTACCCTATAACCTATTAATCCCTCATCCCTAAAACCTAAACCCTTAAACCCTCTACCCTCTACCGCCAATCCTCTATCCTCTACCCTCAATCCTAATCCCCCAACCCTTAAACCCACTTAGTAAACTCTCTACCCTAATCCCTCAACCCTCTTGACCCTTAAACCCTCAACCCTTAAACCCTTAAATACTCAACCCTAAACCCTTGACCCTCAACCTAACCCCCTAAACCCTAAACTATTAAACCCTTTACCCTCTACCCTCTACCCTCTAACCTCTACCATCAATCCAATACTCTCTACCCTAAACCCTAATCCCTCAACCCTTAATCTCTCAATCCATATAACCTCTACCCTATATATTGGACCCTCAACCCTAATCCCTCAATCCTATACCTTAAACCCTCAATCTTCAACCCTCAACCCTTAAACCCTCTACCCTTTACCCTATACATTAAACACTCAACCCTCAATTCTCAACCCTCAACCCTTAATCCCTCAACCCTCAATCCTTAAACCCTAAACCCTCTACCCCTTACATTGGACCCTAAACCTAATCCTTCAACCATATACCCTCAAAACTATACCCTAAACCCTCTACCCTCAACCAAGTAAACCCTTAACCCTAAACCCTTAACCCCAAACCCTTAACCCCAAACCCTTGAACCCTGAATGCTTAAACCTTAAACCTTCTACCCTATACCCTCAACCAAATACCCTCTACCATCAAACCTATTCCATCATCCCTCAAACCTTAAACCCTAATACCCTAGAAACCATCAACCCTATAGGTCCTCCACCCTAATCTCTCAACCCTAGACCCTCAACCCCTATCATTTTCTCTCTATCTATACATCTCACCTCTCCCTCCTTCCCTCCCTCCCACACTCTCTAATTGTCTCTATCTACCGTCTCCCTCTTTCTGCGTACCTCTTGTTCAATCAATCCCTACCACCCTCTCTAACTCCCTCTATCCATCTCTCTTTATGTCCCTCCCACTCCATCCCACTCTCTCCCACTACCTCTCTCTCCCTCTCTCTCATGTCTCTTCCTCCCACCCCCTCTCTCTCTAAGGTCTCTCCCTCTGGCAACCTACCTAGGTAACTCTCTCTTTGTCTCTCTCCCCTCTCTCTATCTATCCCTCCAACCCTACCTAGATAAGTCCCTATCACTCCACCCCCCTCTTTCTCTACCTGTATCAGGTCACTCCCTCTAACACCCTCTCCCTCTCTCAGGTCTCTCACTCACACTCCCTCTCTCTCCCACTCCCTCTCTCTCACACTCCCTCTCACTACCTATCTCTCAAGTCTCTCCCTCTCACCCCCCTCACACTCTCAAGTCTCTCCCTCTCACCCTACCTACATAACCCTCTCTCTCCTCTCTCTCTTCTCCTCTTCTTCTCTCTCTGACTCTCCTCTCTCTCTCTCCTCTATCCCTCCCACCCTACCTAGCTAAGTCCCCCTCAATCCAATCCCTTCTCTCCCACTCCCTCTCTCTTAAACTCTCACTTCGACCCCCTCTCCATCTCTCTAGACTCTCTCTAAATTCTCCCTTCATCTAAAGACATACACAAATGCATACATACAAGCATAATACTTATGTACATATAATATTACATCCATCAAGCATACATACATATATACATGTACATAAAAATATATGAGCATACATTAATATATTAGCATTTAACATAAAGTAAGACATAACGTGAGCACATTATAACACGCTCGCGTTATGTGCTAGTAGACATGTTCTCTGCAAAAGCAAAAACCATGTCAAAAGTGAGATATAACGTGAGCGCGTTATAATGCGCTCGTGTGATATCTTGCTTTGGGAATTACTGAACTTTAAGCTTGGTATTTGCCTTGGAATACCAACCCAAAGGCTTGGAGGGCATTCCCAACGACCAAAGACGTGTTTATAATTAATCCACCATATTTCTCATAATCGAGTTTGTGCTCATCGTCAGGATTGCACGTGGTTCAATATCGAAAAAATTGAGCACATGGGTAATGTTGGGTTATCTCTTAGCTATCCAACGATATAGTTTTTTTCACTTTCTGAAAATGTTAAGTCTTTCATCCATAATTTATTTTATTTGTACGTCTTTTTTTTACCAAAAAGCAGTGTTTGGTATTTTTTTGTTATAAATTAACCGTTCATCAATTTTTCAAATAAATTACATTTTTAGAAACTAGACTCCATTCTACAAAATTAAAATATTAAAAAAAAACAAATCAATTAGTTTCCAAAATTTGTAGGGGTAGCACAGCCAAAATTCTATTTTCAGGATATGTCCACTTCAAAAATTAGTAAAAAATAAAATATTCATTAAAAAATTATCAGAAAAATCGTGCATCAACTACATAATGTTAGCTAAATTCTGACCATTATGATATTAAAAATACTAAAAAAAAGTTCACCGTATGAGGGTCGTACAAGAGTTGCTATGTTATGTTTTTTTGACAAAAAAACACCAATTTGTGTACGTCCCTCATTTGAACCCCTTAATCTCAATCATTTTTAAAATAAATTAGTAGTTTAGAAAGTAGACTTGGAGCACTTGAATCCTTCTTTTTGTTCCATCTCAAAATTTTGAGTCTAAGTATTCTCAATTTCACGTCCAAGGTCAGTATTTCTTGATTTCAGAAAAAAACTTCCACTTAAGTTCCCTTTTTGGGAACCATCTTGGTGCACTTACCCGTCACCTATGTGCAAATCCAAGAAGTTTTTTACAAAATTCTCTCTCCAAATGAGCACCCAAGTGACAAATGTCACTATGGTGCACCTCCATGAACTAGGCATAATAAAAAATGCTTCTATGAACCACTTAGGTGACAAGTGGCACTCTGTTGAGCTCCACATCTTGCATGTAGGATATAACTCTCCTCAATGTGTCCCACAAAGTGCTATGATAACTATTATAGTTGGAAACTTTTTATATATCAATATTTATACAAATATTTATCTCAAAAATAATGCTAGGACTCATAAGTTGAGACACCTTAATCCCAACATTCTCCCACTTTTCAAAGACTTGCCAAGAGTCCACGGAATCAATAGGATTTAACTGCTAAGAGTCAACCAATGAAAATACATCATCATAGCTATGCATCCAATCACATGAATATTGAATAATGCTCTCGTGCTCTAATCAAGACACCTACAACAACATCCAAGATGTCCACCATTCAAGAAATAGTTCTTTCCATCCTCTAAAGGAAAGGAACAATCCATGGTGTATATGCACCAGTCTAAAGAACAGAAGAATCAGATCCAACCAATGGAAAAGGATATAGGATGCTGCCTCAACTCTAGTATGCTCACGAGATAAATGGAAGCTTAACCAACTCCAAGCCCGTAACTAGAACATAATTTTGAAGCTGAAGAATCCTCCAGAGAACAAGATAAACCATTAGCTAGAACAACAACCAAATTAGGTTGCCCTCATCTAACTGATAAACCCATGAAATAAAAAAAACACACATAGAAAATGCTAATCCATCCAATCTACCGTACCTCAAAGGGTATCCACAACATCATAAAACTCATTCCGACAACATATCTAACCCATCACCACAATCACAAGCTCCTTGTGTCGAAACAGTCGATGAAGATAGACACATCTAGAAACTCCCACTACATGGGTAATGTCTACTCTGAAAAGACATCAAGGCACACCGAGTCTACTAATAGAACCACATAGAGGATGTATCCATGCAGTATCAAGAACCATCCATAATGACATACACAACATGCAACCAAAAACTACTGCAAGTACATCTCTCACCACAAGTCTCCAAAATTCTCCTATGTTCTCCACATCCAACAAAGGATAGAGATAAAAGGAACCTCCATGTCATCATATAAAACCAGTGACAACATATGACCACAAACCAGTGATCATCATAGCTATGTACATGATCTCAACTCCAACATTATGTGAATCTGAATGTCCAGGAAAAAAAACCAAGACCAAAGAAGAAAATTTGCACATCATACACAGGTAGAATGTCCTTCTACATACACCTCTAAATGATCAATTATGTCAAGTATGATCTCCTCCACAACACTAAAATAAAAGCCTCAACAACACCCATCATGTTCAATCTCCAAGATCAAACACAACATACGCATCATGTGATCACATGGATGTAAGTTTCTCGAGAGAAGACCAAACTAAGTCCATTTCCCATATCAGGAAATCAACCCACTACCATCTCCTAAAATCCTTATAAATAACATCACAATGTCAACTCATATGCTCAAGGAGTTAACCATGTTGAACATCTCTCATAATGAATCCTCCAAAACCATCTGACCATAGCTCAAGATCCTTATCTCTGAAAGATAAGCATAACACCTGAGAGGACCAAGGGCTATGCCTCTCAAGTGAAAAAATATCGAGTAGACCAAGAGTGGGGAATGAGAATGATCCTCCAAGATATCCAAGTAATCATTTCTCAGACAAGAGCAATCTCCTCATAGGCCTATCTTGAAATCAAGTCCATGTCTAGGTGAAAAGCTCCTTAGGCTTCCTACTGAGATCTCATCAAGAGTACCCATCTCAAAGTATTCTCTCATCTCAAGAGAAATAAAACCTCACCCACATCTCCATGCATCCATGAGCACTAACATCTAATCAACTTGTGCTAAGCTCCAAATGCAAACATTACACTTCTCATGATGATCCCAAGCATATGACCAATGTACTCAAAACATAGAGAACTTTATAGATCATTGTCAAATTTCCAACTATAGTCAAGAACCTATCTTGACATCATGATCTAAATAGTATCAATCCAACACTCTAATGTGTAATCAAGATTCCATCATTTCACAACACTAGAACCCATACTCTCAACAAAGGATTACCATCTCCTCCAAGGAGATCACATGATCCAAGTGACAAACCATGGTCTAGTCAATAGTAATGTAGTATGGAAAAACTCTAATGCATCATTAAGAGTATACCATGACATACCAACAATGTAATCTAAACCAACCACACCTATCAGAGTGTTATCGACACCCCTGCAAGGAAACTTGCAGCCATCTAATGACAATTTCCACATAACTCAAAAGAGAAATTTATACAAATAAGTATTTAGAACCCATATGCAAGAGAATAGAAAACATACCCATCAAAGATGACACAAGATATACCCTAGGAAAACCCTAAAGAGGGAAAAACCCAGCCTCCACAAGCATCCATACTTCATCATATTAATCAACAATAAATCCATACAAGAGTTACAATCAACACCTTTGAAACATCAAGCCTCTCAATGCATCCTCATGTGTCCAAGCATGAATCCACACATACCATGCCATGCTTCTCATATGCATTCCTCAAAAAAACTCAATAATGAAGCCAACTCACTTAGCCAACCTTAACCACTAAACATGTGTTTAATTTTATAGATACAAGTTCACACAAATACAACTAGTGGTAAGATAAAACCATGTACCACAAAACTATGTGAATACAAAACCACTAACCCCTTATTTAATATTGGGTACTAAATTTTCACTTTATTTAATATTTTCTCCGATATTAAATTATAATACAATATCACAATACAACAAGTGGTCCCCCAAATAATTACCTAGTGTGATTAACCACACCACCTAGGTGAATCACAACTAAATAATTATTTAATTACAACATTATAATAAATAAATTTATGCAATGGTTTACAACACCATATCCTAACAACCCCAACCAAAGACTCCAAGAGTCTTGGACCATGTCTCTAAAGTGTCACACATCTTCAACCTCATGAATATGATCATATCCAAATAGTGTCCATGCAAATGTGAAAGAAACCTTCTATAGAAAAAGGATCTAAGAGCTCCTCCTAGTAACATCTGCAACACTAAAGAAGATCATCCATTTCCAAGTGATGAATCCACAGTCACTGCTAAAGCTCCCACTAAATAATGATACTGATCTCTCCAAGCATCATGACTTATCTATCTCTTAATATGAATATTCTCTAGGTCCACACACCAACATGTCCATATGACAATAATATCAAGTTGCACCAAGATCTCCAAGGCAAGGAAACACACCATCACTATCATAACATCTCACACAAAACAATGTATCCAAGCTATCCATGACATCGTGATAAAACACACTACAAGTCCCCACAATCGACTATCCAAGTACTCAACACCCATCCTCTCATCCCAATGCAATACACACCAATATACAAGTGACCACCAACAAGTTCAAATAATTAATTCTACATCAACTCTAAATCAATCTTGTGGATATAGACAGTCGACATTTGAGTCATCCCACTGCAACTAAATGGGTGATCAACCCATATAACTACTGCATGACCTGTAGATATCAAACATTGAACATGAAAACCCATCATCATATTAGTAACATACAAAACTAGGATATCAAAGAAGATATCATGTAGCTTTTTATGACCAAACACCATATCACCAATAGATCTGATTTCCCAAACAAAACCACAACATGAGCACCATAGTCTAAGAACCCTCAAAGCATTCACCACATTTTTTTTGAGTGACTAATCACATACCAACATCTCCTACATAGAAGATTTGATATCTTCTCAAACCATGCATGAAGCATGCATGTAGAGCCGCAACTATCTTACATCCAAAATCATCCATAAGACCATGACCTGAAAAATCATTATCTGTAGATCTACGAAACTGTAAGTTTTTCTTGATCATGTAAAACCTGCAAAACCATAATGTTTCCAACACATGCAAATCCACATCCACTTATCATATGGAAGACCCAAAGGTCAAAGAGAAACCATAAAAGTTAATCTAAAACAATGGATTATCATGAATATGCATCACCATAGATTTTTAATGAAAAATACATATAACCCTTAGATCCAAGGAACATGAATTTGAGCCATGCAATTACAAACATCCATTAGGAAAGTAGTGATTGAAAAACTCTAGACCCATTTGTAGTTCAAATCTGCCACCATCATGCACATTCATCTAAGAGAAAGAGAGAGAGATAGGCTATTCCAGAAGCTTCCAGATTATCTAATGAACAACTCCATAGCCTACATGTATTCAGGGATACAAAAATAGTGTCTTCCGATACAAGGAGCTAAAACAAGTACCCAATACAAGTACAACACACCAAATTGAATTCATAAAAATATGAGTCTCACCATATGACTAGGGAGCCCATCTCAGACACACAATATGAAAAATCTACTACACACAACCATAAAATAAAAAATAACCACCATGCATAAGGGTTATTCATCTATATAACTAGGACCTCCAAATCAACATTATTTCAATGTGATCAACTTTAATTTTTTTTTTCTTAACCATCCTTCTTCGTGCATGTTGTTTCCAAAAAATAAAACAAATGTAAGTATTTCATTCATCAAAGGATTAACAGTCATTCCATTCCTTCAGCTTGGACTCCCTCAAGCCTCCAAGGCTAAGGAATCACCAGAAAAAATACCCAGAACTCCAAACATCACATGCATCACCATGCAAGTACATCCAAGCCCATGCAAGTACATGCAACACACATGCAAGTACATAAAACTTACATACATGTACATGCAAATCTGGAACTGAGATCTGATACTGATTTATTGGAAAAAATAGGCATCCCAAAAAGCCATCTAAGATCATTATGTGCCTTCAATAACATTCATTTCAATTTAGGAACCTTAAAAGCATATACTACTATGTCTTAAAGTGGAAACCAACATAGTTATTTTTCCACTGTTAATTCTTAAAGGAAATATGTTGCAATTAAGTTTCAAAAAAAATTTAGATCAAGGAGCACATCTTTTCAAATCAAGGGGCGGATCTTTTCAAATTAAGTAGTTTCAACAACATTTCAGACACACAAAATTAAACAAGAAGAATAAGATAGAAGAGAAAGAACACACAAATTTATGTGGGGAAAACCATTTCTAGTAAAAAAACCCCATATTCCAAAACCACAAAGACAATATACTATTCAGTAACAAAACCAGTTATAATATATTATTTAGGCTCAAGGCCATTACAAGAGATTTACATCTTGTTTCATCTATGGTAAAGTTTTGGAAGAATAACCCTTGTGAATAAGACTCTACTCTCCTAACTATAGCGTAACACCTGTATATATAGAGTATAAGGTGCCCAGGATAGAAGTTTCCTAAAACCCACGCCCATGCATGAACATACAACATGAAAGGCGCTACATGCAACAACATGCACATGCATGTGCAAAAAAGCACTTGTCAAAAAAAGCACTTCAAAAGGTGTCCATATTCCAACTTTGACTCAAACTCAGAATAGAAACTGCATCCATACACAACTCCCCTTTCAAATAAAAACTCCCAATATTGACTTTTCAAAGTGGGCACCAACTTCAACAAAAGTCGGTACATGCCATAGTAAACTCAACATGCCTTGACACATGTCACCTTCGTGCAACTTCAAGAAGTTTTTATAAACTTATCTCTCCAAATGAGCACCCCAAGTGACAAGTGTCACTATGGAACACTTCCATGAAGTAGGCACAAGCAACAATAATTCCATGAAATGCCTAGGTGACAAGTGGTACTCCATTGAACTTTGTAGCTTGCATGTAGGATATAACTCTCCTTGATGGGTCCTACAAAGTGCTATGACAACTATTATAGTTGGAAACTTAGGATATATCAATATTTGCACAAATATTTATCCCAAAAATAATTCTAGGACTCAAAGGTTGAGACAACATCATCCCAACACTCTCTTTTGCATGTGAAGGTTATTTGGTGTTGTAGATTCAAGATCTTGGTTATTCACTTCAACATGGTATCAAATCATGTGAGTGATTCCAACAAGCAGTAGGGTCTAACTCAATGTTATGTTGGGATAAACTAGGATCAAAACCTCTAGGATTCTCATAATTTCATGCAAACACATCATCATAAGATTGACATAGCTAAATGCAAGCTTGTCATTCAAATTTGGAGTATACCTTTCCTAGTTTAAAAAATGTATCTTTGTTGGTGTGAATAAGGTGTTTTACCTAGCTAGATCACCTAGTAGGATTTTTTCACACATGTCCATATGTTACATTTACTTAAAGGCCTAAGAATATTTCTAGAAGTTTTAGGTGTCATGTGATCTTATCTTATTATATCATATCGTTTACTTTAGCTATGTCATTACATAGGATTAAGACACTTGTCACAATATTGTGTTGTCCTATCTCTCAACCTTGCCTATATAATCAAGGAATCCTACGTACATCTCAATCCATGTAATCATGTTAGGGTTTAATCAAATCAATTGTGCCCATAATCAAGCAATATTTTTTCTCTTGTTGCTCTCTTGTCGAAGAAATCTTTTGGTTTTGCAAATGATCTGAAGGCTTGAGTCCATTGGTGAATCTAACATGGTATCAAAGCTTCATATTTGCAAGCCCCTTCCCATATCTAGGAGATAATTAGGTATATTTTTTTCTAGATGCATTTTGGGGAAAAACGAGCCTCATCATTGAATCCAGAAGGCCCCAACACCCCTATTTTGATATAAAATACTTGATATTTGGGTGTTAATTTTTTTTTCCTATTTTGGAGGGTTTGATAGGTCAAAAGTCCATATAGTCTATATATTGTATGGATCTGTACATGGCCATACCTTGCTAGTGTCACTCATTGTAAGTCTACACAAACAAAATCACTTGGCATAATATTTTGTAGTATATTCATCTGCAGATTGGACGTACAACACCTACATCATCATTTTGTCTATCCTACATTAGTGTTGTCACATCAAGGTACAAACAAATTTTTTTAATTAAAAAATATTTTTTAACTCCTGAGGCACCTGGTCATGGCTTTGTAAATCCTAGGTCATATCGTCAACTCACAAATCTTTATAGATGGATTGACCAACAGACAACATGACAAATCCTGCTGCTCAATTGCCCACCTGCTATCTAGGGGGCAATTGTGTTTTTTTTTTAAAATCTAAGCATTGAAAACCTCAATGGGAGGTCACATTACCACCCAATGGCTAGGTCTTAGAGGCCAAATATATCCCTCATATTCCCTAATAGGAAATCTTTTTATTTTGGCCATAAATTTTAATTCGGGTATCAGAATTCAAAAAATGAAATATCACCAAAAATTTATTTCAGTGTACTCCACAATGGTGTAGGTTATTTTTCTAGATTTTTCTGTTTGATGCTTGTTATAATCTGTTGAAGGTAAATTTTAATTTTCGGCCTCTAAGCTCATAATTTTTTTCCTAGATCTCTAATTTTCACGATTCTTGCTATATCTGAAAGGTATTCAAGAGCTCTACAGATCTAGAGATGTATTTTTTGTAATTTTTATCAGGTACACAAAATTTTAGTTTGAAGTTAGATTTGGTACTTTGGTTAATCCTTTTGAAAATTTGTAAGACAGTTAAATTTTTTCTTTAACAAAGGGGTTAAAAATATTGTATTGTGAGGGTAAATTGTTGTTCATCTTTTGTACTCTATATTTTCATCATGGATTTTCCAAAAACAATGTTCCTCTTACTCCATTGTTCAAATTGAAGCTACATAGGATCACATTAGGCACAGATCCATAACCAATAGGTGCTACAAAAAGGAGAAAAGGGCTTGAGAGGAGAGACGAAGCCTATGGTAATTTATGTTTATCTATTTCTCCAAATCCAAGGTTTCATGTTGAATCTCGTACAATGCTAAATGAGATTTGGAATACATTGGGGAATCTCTTTGGAAATAAAGATAAGGTGAGATGATTAAAGCTGGAGAATGAAATCATTGGCCTTAATCCATCAAATTTTGAAAATATCTAGGACTTCTTCACCAAGCTCAATTCTCTTAGATTATAATTGAAACAATATGGATTTGAGAAATAGGACAATCAATTGATTCTTTCTATTTTTTGCTAAACTTGGTCCCGATTATTCAATTTTTGTTTCTAAATTTTATGCTACTTTGGATTCTCTAGGTACTACACACAAAATGCCTACTCTTGATGTATTTGCATCTTCACTACAAGAGAATGGGAAAATTTGGAACACATGGGCACATTGAATCCTTCCAAGTCACAGGCTCTTATTGCACAAGATCCAAAGGCTTCAAATATAATAGGAAATAAATATATTTCAAGGACTCCAAGAATAATGAGCAAGCCAAGAAATCATCATCATAGAATAACCTTGAGTTCACTTCCTCTTCCAAATGGGAATCATCAAAGCAGGAGATGAAAAATATGCATATTTCAAAAACTTGGGACATAGTGAGCATAAGTGCTATGAAAAGAAGATTGATGAGTTGATACACCACCTTCAAAATCATAAAATCCAATTTACTTCATTAATGTCCACCTCTTCTTCACCATCATCACCATATATATATACTCATTAAGGGAAAACAAGAGTTGCAAGTGGGAGAGATAAAACGAAAGGTCAAAATCACTCTTGGGCTCTACAAGTCTTGAGGCTAGGAGATGAATTCTTGATTTTGGAGCATCTCATCATAATATAGAATCATCCATGGGTATCAAAACAATTGGTGGGTAACAACACATATATGCATGTGTGTGGGAAAGGTTCTATTGACATGGGATAAGGCATTTTTAATGATGTAATTTTTGTTCCCTCCTTGTCAACAAATCTTTCTATTTATCAAATTGCACATAGTGGAGTACGTAAAATAATTGATTTTGCAACTGATTTAGTATTTATTAGGGACTTGGAGACTAGAGAGATAATAGCTATTGGGATGGTTGATTGTGCATCTTGTTTGTATGTTTTTCCTCATTTTTATCCTAATGATGATATATATCTATTGATTGATATTCACACTCATGCATCAAGTGTGAATCATGCTTTTGAGGTGAAGTTTGATCACTTGAATCTTGGTATTCTTGAGACTATAGTCGATATTTAAACTCCTACACCTCTTGCTTCTTTATATTTCATTGTTTCTGTGGATTCCAATGCTCCCAATACTTATATTCAACAAGATGCTCAAAGGTTTTTAGATCTTTCTCTATGAGATGATTATTTGACAAGTATTCTTGACTTGTTTGTGAAGTCTCACATTATAGAATTGGAGGAAAACTTTGAGGGGTTATCTCTCCTCTTTGATGATATTTATAGCCCAAATAGTATCCAATATAGATTTTCTTTGGATATTATCATTCATGATTTTCCACATAGTCTTGATTTGTCATATTCATTGATGGGATTTCACCTGATTTTTTCATGAAATATTCTAGCATGGAGATACTTAATTAGTTTTCAAAGAAACACATCATGAGACTTCTTCCCTCGCCTATCCACCTAAATATGTATTTTATTCTACATCCACTATTGTACTTGTTTCTTCCCAAAGGCATGTTACTTGCAGGCATTGGATCATGTTTTATTTTCAAGCATTTTTCATTTGCATGGGAGCTACTTAATTATGGGGGGATACATTATATTTCTTTTTCCCTCTTATGGGGGGCTATTGATTGTATATTTTTGATATATATTGTCCTTGGTGGGTCATGATTCCTCCATTCATCACATTTTTTATCACTTTTACATGATCATTTCCATGCATTCTCTCTTTTGGAGAGGGAGTTTTACCATGTGGTTTTTCTCCTTTACTATGTTTGTGAGATATTATTTGTAGATGGGTACCTAACATTTCCATGTATCTAGGAGCCATCCTTTCATGATTTTCATGATTTTCATGATTTTCATTTGTTTACTTCTCCATAAGTTGCAATTAAGGAGGGTGTTGGTGTGAATAAGGTGTTTTACCCAACAAGATCACCTATTAGGTCCTTTTCACACATGTTCACATGTTAAGTTTACTTAGATATCTAGGAATCTTTCTATAAGTATTAGGTGTCATGTGATATTATCTTATCTTATCATTTCATTTACTTTAGTTGTCTCATCGCATAGGATTAAGAAACTTGTCATAATCTTGTGTTGTACTATCTCTCAACCTTTCCTATATGAGCAAGGAATCTTATGTACATTTTAGCCCATGTAATCATATTGGGGTTTAATCAAATCCATTGTGCCTATAATTGAGATTTTTTTCTCTTTCTTTTCTTTTGTGGAAGGAATATTTTTGTTTTACAAGTGATCCTAGAGGCTTGAGTCCATTGGTGACTCTAACTATATTTTCCCAAAACCACTTGCTCATAGTCCTCTTCTTTAGCAACCAATTTCATATTCTTATCTCTATATTGATCATATAAATTATAAATAATTTCCAAAGTGGCAAGACTTTTTAGAAATTTCCTAGTACTTGGCTATATGATCTAATCACCATTTGTTTCTTGTGGTCTAGATTGATTTATAGAAAAAAATTCTACCTTATCTTGTGAAAAATAAATAATTTTTTTATCATTATCAAATACTTTCCAACTTATTTAGTTATATGGGAAAAAATTTCTCATCACAAGCTTCACATTTTTTCATTGGGCTTCGATGATGCATGTTGTTATGTCAAACTATGGTCCAAATATTGAGAGCCTATGGACACTTTTGTTTTGTTCCTAGGGACAACTTGTGTGCCAAACACCTCAAAGTATTCAATCAAGTCCCATACTCTTATTTTATAGGACTTGAGAATATTGTTATTTTCCATACTTTGAGCTCTAATTTAATTCACAACCAACTCATTTTTTTCCAAATATTACAACAATTTGAGTCCTTTATTTTGTTCTAGTTGAAGGAATTGAATCAAGCCTCATACTTAGCTACATTTCTAGTACAAGAGAAAATAAAAATAAAGGAAAAGTAATGTTTTTTTTTGGAGAAACCAACATTACACTTAACTAGTACCATTCTTGATCTTTGAACCATCAAATTACATCTGCAATATTCTCTTAGCATCTTCTCGAGGCTTCATAAGATTAGAGAGAAAAAAATTCTCTTCATTAATGTAACAGGTGCCTAACCCTATTTATTTCACATAATTATAATGGTCAAACTAAAAATTATTTTTCTATTTATCAAACATAACATCTAAAATTACTTCTAAGCATTTGGTAGCCTCATGAATAACACTAGACTCCTAGGAGTCTTGTATGATACAATTCATATTAACAAGATTGGGAGAATATGGCTCGACATGATTTTTTAAGATAGGTTCAACCTTTATGGTTACCTTTGTACCATATATTATCCTAAACAACATATGAGGCAAATTTGAAGATAGATATCCCTATATGTCGCTTGTAAAATCTCTAGAAAGACAACAAAGTAGGGAGGAAGGTTAATGAATGAAATATATTTGGGTATAGAAAGGCTTGAGCATTCATAAAGATTAAGATTTAGGTTGTTGATAACCCCTACTATATTAATAGTAGACCCATCTAATTGGACAACTACCTTTTCAATTGGACTATATGCTAGGCCTAAAAAATAAACAACCTTCTTAGACATAAAATAATTTCTATCTCATGAATAATCGTACAATTGTGTACAAGATTTTTACCAATGATTAAGGAAATAGAAATAAGGAGGCTTACTAGTTTTTCTTTCCTTTTATTCTTCTAGTTGGAAAAAATTGATAGGGACAACTATTGTACCCTTTGTTGAAGCATATTTAGATTGAGTGATGTTCTTTAATGCTTCTTACAACAAATATCTCTATGTTGGAATTAACAATGCCTCCCACATAGTAACATTCAAGTTATCCCTTTCAATTTTGTCAACAATATTAAAAGGGTAATGACCAACCTTTGACTAATTTGTGATAGTAGTCTCTTCCTTTGGCTTGTGGCTGGTTTTAGGTTGATTTTTGAACTAATTTTCCTTCCTAATAACTTGAATTATTTTGAGCTCAATTTTTTTTCAATTTTACTCCCCTTTGCAACCACCTAGGGAGACTGAGACATAGATTCTTGACCAACCAAATAAGGTGAATCAACCTCCATTATTATTTTAATAGACCTACTATATATGTGTCAGTGAATTGATATCTCTACTTAATGCTTTAGTGTGATTGATATCACAAAAATCAATTTCATGCCAATTCATTAATGTAGACTCACCTTGTATATGTTATTTCCTTAGTACCCTTTTTGACATGTTCCATATCATTGCTCTACAACTATTGATACACTTTGAACCATTAAAGCTTTGTTGATAACTCCATTTTGGAATGAATTTTTGTTATGGACCTGATTTCATGGGTAGCACCATGCATGATCTTAGACTAAATGTTTTTGCACTAGAACAATAGATTTAGAAGAGATTGAAATAATTGGGTTTAAGGTGTTTAAATTTCTAGCATAGCTTAATTAATCTTGTCCTTGATTCCTTGATAAGGTTGCCTACTGATTTGATAAGCTTGATTATAAGGCTGATAAGGTCTATTATTTTGGGTGTGTTGCCTCTTTAAAGCTACTTATTCATTCCCAAAGATTTTTTAACAACGTTGTTACTTCATACAATTCATTGGAAGAAGTAGTAGGAGGGGTTGGTTGATTGGTTTCTATAGGGAGAGGTGTCAAGCTTGGATGAGTAGGGGGAATCTCATGGAATAAACGCATTGGAGGCCTTGGAGATATTTTTCAAGGAATTCCAAATATTATAGATATGTCATAAGAATTACGCAAGATCATTCCCACCATTGACTATATCATCATAGAAATGTCATTGTTTAAATCCCTCAAATAGTATAAGAATTTATGGTTTGGAGAAGGCTTAACTAAGGCTAGGATTTCTAAGGGGCTCTTTTAATATTAGTTAGTTGTTCTACCAATGATAGATTGTCACTCTTGTCTTCCAATTCTTCACAAATCTTCTCACCTAAATCGTCCTAGTTATGTATTGAATTAGGTAGCAACCACATGTGCCATTATATTTCCTTACCTTTCAAAGAAGTGGTAAGGATTCCAGTAGCTACATTATACTATGTGATATTATAGGATGATATTGTTTGTATATTTGGCATGAATAATCAATACAATCCTAAAACCGAGAGATCAAAGTTTCCATGTAATTTAGAAATATCGATTGAATAAAATTGTTCATGAAATTGTTCCTTCTAGGTGTGCTAGAATTTTTGTTTGTAACTTTGATATGAATAATCAACATTTTTTGAAATTAAGAGACCAAATTTTTTAGGTGTTTGTAGAACATGTCCAATGATTGAAACTACTAAAAAACACCAATATTCTCAATAGAATGATGAAAGGCTCATTAAAATTATCCCTCTAGGCATGCCATAAAATTATTCTCACCTAAAATGAACCCTTATTGGACTTGGTTCAATATTCCAAAGACACAATGGGAATGATCTCTCAAGTGTGGGATGTTTCTAACTTGATATCAGACCTCCAAAGAAGGTTAGTTCCTTTCTAAGACTAAGTGCAAATATTGATCCAAATCAACACAAATTAAAGCTAATTCCTACTTCTCTAATAATTCATAGAGAAAAGGGAGAAGGAAAATAACTAAAATGAAAATATGGTGATATACCAAGACTTAATTGAGCTCTCTCCTTTCCCACAACACATGAAACCTATGAAAGGTTTGCAAACTCAATCACATATCTATTTTTGACTTGGGATCATGCAAGCATATATGAAGGTAAGAAGTTGGATAACTAGTAAGAGGGAGAGAGATAGTAAAAATGGACCCTATAATGAGCTTAAAGGATTGGAAATACACATATAGCTCTTGCAACTAGGCATACACAACATAGATCTCACAAAATATGAAAAATACCATTCATACATGAAGATAAGAACAATTAAATAGCATGTAAAGGGAAGCAGAAGGATCCACAACCTACATTGATAAATGAAAAATACACAATATACAAGAATGATGAGAAAATGAGATAATTTTTTTTATTAATGACAAAGCATTGAGCAATATTTTTACAACTCCAGAGAGAAAAAATAATATGTTGCAAAGAAGTTTCATTGTACCTATTTTTGTTGCAAACTAAAAACTAATTGTTGAATGAGGGTTGTTGGGTCCTTAATACCCTTGGAGGAAGGAACCAACACTATAGTAAAATTTGTGGCCCATCATGGGTATGTTGGAGAGAACACACATGACCTAGTTTTCATTCTCATTAATGTTCTATAAAAAATATCCCTTTGAAATATGTTTTAAAATGTGGAATGAACATCCTCTATACCCATACCATACCTCTAAGTATTTATGGCTCACAAGATTGAGTGCAAGGACAAAAAATAACCTAAAATATCTACTAAGTAGTAGCCTAGGGATGTAGTATCAATCATTAGGATCTATAGTAATAACTGTGGTATGGGCTTAGCATTGTTTTCCTCCATTGGATCCATGCAATATTCATAAAGAATGACTTCTAGCTGTCATCGTATCTGATCTAGTAGTTGGAAAGTATTACAAATTAATTAATGGTGTTTCTAATTCATCTTGGAGATAGGTAGGATATTCATATGTTTGAAAGGGAGGGTTCCAAGATTTGGCATACTAGGGAGAGTGTTTGATAGGGACACTAGGAAGATTGGGTCCAAAATCCCAAAAAGGAAAGGCGTCAATATATCAGGATCCAGGAGTTTTGGGAAAGGGTTTAACATGGTTCTGAAATAAGGAATGGCCAAAATTCCAACTTCAAAGGTCTTTATATAGGAATCAATAGAGCTTTATACTTTTAGGGAATTATGGAGATGGGTACCCGGTTAAGGGTAAAGGAAAACGTTTGATTTTGAAGGACTTAAAAAAAAGAAGTTGAAGGTATTGGGGATTATAAATACCACATGTCAATTAAATGGTATCAAGGAAAGGGAAACTTCAAAACTCTAACAAAAGGGCCTTAGAAGAGAAAAGTGAGATGTTGATCCTTTGAGGAAAGTCATGCTATGGATGACAAGTCTAATAGGGATAATAATGTTTAAAAATTTGACAAGGGACTTGGAGGAAAAACAAACTCTCATGATGTTGAGGTTGGAAGGGATGGAAAACCACAAAATTTTGAAATTCTAACAACACAAAAAATACTAAGGGAAACACAAAAAATAGCCTAGAGTTAAACTTTTTATAGATTTTTTGCATTCTTGGACACTAAGGGGACCTATCTAGGATGTCTTATATTGGTTATAAATAATGGTTCAAATAATGACAAATAAGGGTCAATGAGGCCTAAAATTATAACATTTTTGTGACCTTTGCAAGATAGTTTCTTGTTAATCGTGAATCTAGTAGCCTTATTAGTCCATTGGGCATGGAGTCACTATAAGTCTTACAAAACAACCTCCAAACCAAGAGAAAAGCATGACTAGCATAAAAAAAAGATAAAAAATATTTCACAAACAAAAGAGAAGGTGACATGTGCAAAAAACACTTGGAGAAAAACAAGAAAAATAGAGTCATACATTCTCGTAATGAGAATGCAAAGTGTGTAAGAATACTTATTACAAAAACAAGCCTCTCCAAGCTTGTAGTCCTCGAGTGTCAAACTGACACAATAAATTATCTTTATCAAAGACAATTTTTCTAAAGGAGTTGATCCCCCTCAAGCTACACTTTCATTCACTACCCAACTACAACAAATAAATTATTTTCCTACATGCACCAAATTAAAACTATTGCCATTTAGTGAAGATATAATTTACTATCAACTTTTTCATTATAGGGAATCCATAAAAATAGGTGCTAGACCTATCTCATAATTCATCAAGCATGCACATAGCAGCATGAGTACATTTTGAAATTAGGTCAGCATCAAAAGAACTAAAACTTATGGAGGGAAAAAATCATCCCAACACAAAGACACATTGTTGTTACATTTTCTATCCTCCTCACATGAATTGAAGCAAAAATAACATGCTTCCAAACCAAATTGCAATGAAAAATATGCAACACTAACCTACTAATCTACACAAGGAAGCTCTTCCTCATGCAAATCAAATAAATAGATTTGAATCTCTAGCAGATTATAAAGTTGAGAAAAAATTTTAACATCTTCTTGACCCATGTGTTGTAGCCAACCTCTTCAATACTTGTATGTTGGACCCAAGTGAAACACTCAAACTCATGAACACCATCATCCCCAACATAATATGTCACATATTCATCATGAATGAAAACCTCATATTCAATCTCACTAGCCTTAGGGACAATAGGAAACTAACATACCTCACTATTACATGTATTTTAATACACATCTCATTAGCATAAATGTTAGAACCATAAGACACTTAAGGTGAAGAACTAAATTATTTAAATTATCTTGCTATTTAAATTTCTTCTTGTCAACTGACCATGACACATTTGTTGCAAAAATCAAACTTGTGGCACAATTATTCTTCCATATTTTCTATTGCAATTATATTTTTTTTTACAATTTTATCTTTATATATTTGTACCTATGTTATCCTTGTGTACACAAAAATAATTAGTAGCTTCAAAATCAGAAAACAAAACCGAAAGGAAGGTAATATATCAAATAAAAAAAGACTCACTTATTCACCATTTTCATCTCAAACTTGTGTATGCTTTGTATAATCAACCCCATAAGTTTATTCATCTAAATATTCCATGGTACACACACCTTTTCCCTTGTCAATATTGTTGCAACAAACAATAGGGTCATACCTTTCATCACTAATCTAGAAACCATGATTGGTTTCATCATTATTATCATTCACAGATGATTAATCTAGAATAAGGTAGGTACAAACACTATCATCCTCATTCCTCTACTTTCTGGAAAACACAACCATCACTAGATATTATGCTCAAATCAAAATCCACTAAATGGACATCCCTAATGCTTCAACTTTGATACAATAAATATAACTTTCATGCCAATTTTTTATAATGGATTTAGTTTACAAATATTCTTTCCTTATCACCCCTTACCGATTCAAATTATTATTCTAGAAGTGTTGATGCACTTTGAACCATTAGATCCCAACTAAGAACTCCATTTGGGCATGGATTTTGGTTATGGGATTGACTACATGGTTAACACCATTCATGGTCTTGAACTAAATTATTCTACACTGGAGAAATGACTTTAAAAAAGAGCTTGTAATAGCTAGATTTTAGGTATTCAAAGGCCTAACATAGCTCATTTGACCTTACCTTTGAACATTTTATTGATAAGTTTTCCTATTGGGTTGATATGCTTGAATAAAATTTTTATAAGGTATATTATATTGGGCTTGTTACCTTTTTTAAGCTACTAGTTCATTCCCAAAGATTTGTAATAAGGTTTTTAATTCACACAACTCATTGGAAGGAGTAATAGAAGTGGTTGGTTGACTAGTTATAGAAAGAGGTGTTAGGTTTGATTGAGTAAGTGGAATCTCAAGAAATCAAGGTATTGAAGGTCTTGGAGCTATCTTCCCAACTTGTATTAGGTAATTTTTAGCTCTTATAGCTATAACATAAGCTTCAAGCAAGGTTGTTTCCCCCATTCACTATATCATGACAACTACATAATTATTAAAGCCCTTAAGTAGTATAAGAATGCATGGTTTTGAAAAATCTTAACTAAGGGTGAAATTATATCCGTCTTATAGAACCTAAAGTTAAAGTCTCCCATGAATTCATGAGGGACTCTCTTTCTAGAAGTTACTTGTTACAATAGAGATAGATGCTCACATTTATATTTTTAGGAGTTTGTGGTGAACTCCTCAAACACCCCAGGATCACCTACAAGACAAAATAACTTTCGCAAGAGAGAAATGGCAGAAATATCATGTTATCATTAAAGATGCAAGAATGTCAAAATGAATATGGAGAAGTACATATGAAGCCTTGTTTATATAGGCAAGGTCGAGATGTATTATGTAATATGATGTTGACATGTATCATAATATTTTAACATGTGACAAATAACTAACTACCTAGGAAATGATGCTAGATAAAATAAGACTTCTAGAAAAGACAACTCATCCTTCTAGAAGGAATCTTATATCCTAAGAAAACATGTGAGCCTATCACCTAGGAATATAATCAAATGCCTAAGTAAAATTGTGTAAGTGTAATTAAATAATTAATTACACCAACACCTCCCATAAATGCAATTTAGGAAAAATATTATTATGCAAATGATGCAAAGATGCAATGATGGATCCTGACTACTAGGGCATGTTAGCTACCCATGTACAAATGCAAATGAAATCTCTCACAAACGGAGAAAAGGAGAAAACCCATTGGGACAAAACTCCTCCACAAAAGAGAGATGAAATACAATAATGATATCCATTACAAATCCAATCAATCTCCATCCACACAAAGGATGAAAAGAGAGGCCATTTAGCCCCCCCATAATGAGATAACCTACTACAAGAGAAGCACTGGAAGTACACTATGGAGTAACATTAAAATCCTCAATTCAAAAAGCAAGGAAAAATACTTTTGTTTGCTAAAAACCATATTAGTCACTCAAAGACTCAAGTTCATAATCGTGATAAAGCAAAAATAGACCTAATTCCAAGGAACACTAGAAAATTTACAAACTGGCACAACTCTAGAATCTATGAAGCAACACTTGATTGATAAATGATTTGGAACCGAAATGAAGTGTAGAGAAAATATAAACCTAAAGCACACAAAAAAGGAAATAGTGCATGTACTGATGAATGTTCACATCTTCTCCATGATGAAAAATAGCCTCAAATTTGAGTAGATGATTTTTTTTGAAAAAATGGCCTACACCACTGTGAAGTGCTTGAAACTAGCTTTTCGTCAATATCTTATTTTCCAAAAGCGGACATCATGGCCAAAAGTTATGAATTTTTCAAAAAAGCTAAATTTAGGCTCCAAGAAACAGGTTTTCTAGTAAAAAAAGTTTACTTCTGATTTGATTTTTGAAAAATCTACTCATTTTTTGTAGACAAAAAAGGGACCCCAAAAATATTTTGATGCAAGAAAAAAAAACCCAGAAATAGTTTTTTGATCCAACAAGCAGAAGATGAATTTTATTTTTTTTAAACCTTTAGCTAGGAGAAAAAATGACGTGTGACGCTTTTTGTACAAAATATTTCTCCAGATTTGTGCAAGATATGCAAAATCTAAAAGATACCCATTTGAGATTTCGACCCTGGCTACAAAACTTATAAATCTTTTTTCTCAAAAATGAGTAGAAGCTAGATTTATGAAGCAAAAAGAAAAACGGTTCCAATAAAAAATGGTTGGATCAAACCCTTGACAAAATATGTCAAATTTTGATGAAACAAAAGTCGATCTTGAATTTTTCTGACACTTTTGGATTCAATGGTGAGGTTCTCAAGACCCCAACTCGCACCCAACAAAACTTTCATGCCAAAATTGGTCCCTCGGATCTAGGAAGAAGCCTGCAACACTAAAGCTCTGATACTGTAATGCCATAAAATTGCACCCCTTGCAATTTCACATACATTCTTGCATTTGCTTTAGTGTCCACTCCCCTAGCATTTGTGTAGGATCATTTCAGCCCATGCATTAGCCTTTTCCCCCTCTCAGGATACTCAGGACCCCTTTTTAGTAGCTACCTTCATGTGTCATATTTGCATCAAACCTTGAGCTTTTATCGTTCTTGTCATTTTGTAGCATGATGTGTCTAGACACTAGCACGTTGTACAAATGTTTGCACGCCATGCTAGTGTCTTGTGAAATTTCAACATTCAATCGATTGTTTTGAACATGTTCACCACTTGTCACCTCCTTTTGTCGGTGGTAAAAACCCAAGACACCTTGTAACCACTCGGGAAGCATCTTTTCCCTCTTTAAAAGTTGTCTTTTCAACTCAGTTGGCCTCCTTCTGCTTCTTGGCTTCTATCTTGGAAATTCTCTCATCTTTCTTTTGTCATCTTGCTGGCACAATCCCTTACAGCTTGCTATAGCAGCACTCTCAAGCTCTTACAATGCTCTTTACAACTCTCTTGGCTCTTGCAACCCTCTCTTTCATCATTGCTCTCTTTGGCTTCCTTAAGCCTTGCAACTATTATCTCTCTTACCTTGTGCTTGCAAGCATCTTGGGATTTATCACATCCCTATGATAGGAGTTCTCCTCCTTGAGCGAGGATTACTTTTATCACTCTTGCATTAATTCCATTCATATTATCTCTATCTATCTATTTAGATGTTAGTGGAGGTGGGGACATCAAAACGGGGGTTCGATTAAGGAAAACCCTTATACAACCCCAACATTTTCTCTAGATCTTACACATGTAGGTATTGAAGATACTCACGTGCTGGAGACTTCATTACTTGGGTTGTTGTGAGTAGTTTCTATCATTCCTTCTCTTGCTTTATCATTTCTACTTTATTTCAGTTTTATCATATTCTATTATTTCCCCACATTCTGAAATTTCTTAGTAATCATATTGTTAGAGGTTGCTTTATTATTTTCTATGATATTCTCATTCTCTAGTCCATATGAGAATCTAGCGTGTCTCTGGTACTCCAACACACCACATTGTCATTCCTATTATGCACTATTGTCCTTTGGCCAAGAGCTCGACAGTTTGTCCAAAAAAAAACTGTGATTTACTCCTTCAGATTCTAGAACTCTCGCACTGTTCTCTGAGGTAGTTTAGGGCAGTTCACCCTTTGGGAATATCTTGAGAATAAAGAGACTCATGAGTAGAAAAACCCCCTTCTCTACATTTTGGTGAATCCGACGTGAAAGACAACTTTTTTCAAAAAACTAAAAATTTATTTACCCCAACTTGGTGGGGTCATAACTTTTGACTCGGTGCTCTAAATTCAGAACCGTTTACACCATTGGAAAGGTCTCCAAGAGGACTAATTCAATCCCTAAAATACAATATTGTGCCTTCGATAGAAAATTTTTAGGAACCAATGCAATTTTTGGCCGTAAATTTTGCTTTGAAGACCTTTGAAAATGCAAATTACTAGAACCTAAAAAATACTGAAAAAAAATAAAAAAATTAGGATTTTCGGTTTTTCTCAGTTTTGTCACCCCTCAATTGCTCTGAATCAACCATCATGTCTATATCTCTATTTCAAAATGTATTTTTTTATCTTTCTTCCTTCTATCTCTTTCCAGCTTTGTTAAGAAGCTTCAAGAAGTTCTCTTACAAGCATGTGAAAGTGAGTTCTTGTCTCCTTTCTTATTATTTTATTGATCCCTATCTTAAGATTCCTTCTAAGGATATTTTAGTGCAAGAAAATGAAATCATCGATACATTTCCTAATCTTACTCTACCTTCTATTCATTCCAATGCACTTTCTTCTAGAGATTATGCATTAGTGAATGGTGAGTCTCTTCTCTATTCCAATGCACTCTCCTCTAGAGATGATGCATTAGAGAATGATGAATCTCCTTCCACATTTGATCCTCCTTAGATTGATGTTGAGAATATTTTTTCAAATAATTATTCCACTAGTTTTGATGATTCTGTAAATGTAATCTATGTCTTTCTTTCCCCTCAAAGGCCTAAGAGACCAGTCATTTACCTAACTCCATCTATTCCTTCTCCTAAAAGGATTTGTTCTATTAATGGTGTTCCATTTGATAGTGACTCTCCTGATCTTTCTAAGGCTCCCTCTTATAGAGTGGTAGCCCATGCTTATAATACTAGAAGGAATAAACAAAATGTTAATCAACTTGCTTCTTTACCATCTTCTCAACCAAGTCTTCCTTCAGCTCCTAAACCTACAACTAAAGCACCTGGTGATTACGATCTTGTTGAGCAACTCCATGTTACTCTGGCTAAGATCTCATAGTGGGACTTGATTCAATCTACTCTGGTTTACTAGGGTATGCTTTAGGAAGCCTTGCAAAATATCCTCTTTCCTTCTTCCGCTAGGTCGACAGATGTTAATGTGTTGATAGCTCTATTCATGCGGATTCACAAAATATTATGTTCTATCCATAAGAAATCCCACCTCTGGAAGTGTAGAAGTAGGCAGATCCTCTAATGATTATAGTTAACATTAATAATATCGGCATCAAAACTACTCTCATTGATTTTGGTTCAGTGCTTAATATATGCATCATTGATCTATTTCCTAAGATTCATACCGATTTATCTTCTCTTAATGCTTCTTTTGTTGACATTCATGGGTTTGATATTGTCGATTGACAATCCCTAGGCACGATAGCCTTGCCTTTGAGGTTGGGACCCATTACTGTACCCACCCTTGTATATGTTATGTCAAAAAAATTATCATATAACCTTCTTCTTGGTAGATCGTGGATTCATGCTATGGGTCTAGTCTCGTCTACCTTGCACAAATCTATTAAGTTCATTTACAATAATCGAGTAGTCATAGTCAAGGCTGGCCTTGAGGCTATGCACTTATGTGAGATGGTAGCTACTGGTTAGGTTTTAGTTGTGCCTACTTTATTCCTTCAGTGTCTTCCAATGTGTCGATGTTTACTCCAGTAATACCTACTACAAAGGATACTCTTGAGATAGATGTCCCTAAAGAAGATCCTTCTAAAGCAAGAAATATTAAGTCTTCTCCTTCTACCTCTTCTCAAGAGAATGCATGTCTTGGTGATGATCAGGGTTATCTAGAATTTATATATTCCTTTAGTGGGGAATATAAAGTCAACCTGATCCACTTAAACCTTTTGATAACATCATCCAAACTCACTATCAAAAATGATTATTCTTTTGCATCTCGAGGTAATGTGAACAACAATTGTAATGTTCTTAATATTGATCCTCCTCCTTTTGAGGAAGATGATCACACTTCTATTAAAGATTTTTATGCTAGTAGTCCTATCAAGAAGGTTGATGGTGATCCCATAGAGGATCATAATCCCCATTGTTGGAACAATGCTCTTCTGAAGATCCTCCTTCTCAAGATTTACAAAAATGTTATGGCTCTGGATTTAAACTTATTTCTAAACATGGCTATGTGCGTAAAGGTTGTGGGTGTAATGAACAAGGCATTCAGGTCCTTATAGAATGTACACCTCATAAATTTAATTTAGAACTTGGTTGCTTGAATGAACAATCTAAACAAAAACCATAGTTGAATGTCGACATAATTTTCACTCAACCTCATCCTCCATTGTCTTCTATCTTCATGTCTTATTCTTGTGAGCATTCAATCTTTTCTCCACAAGAGAAAGGGTTGCTTCTTGCTCCGCATTATTTGTTTGAGAAATAGTGTATTTTTTTTAGGCTTCTTAAATCTCATTTAATTACTCTTCATCCTCCTACACATAAGAAATTTCATAAACATGATAAAGAAAAATATTATTTTTCTTCATACCATCAAGTGTATGGCCATTCCACCAGTGAATGCAAGGCCTTGAAGGATAAAATACAACAAATTATTGATTCGGGTGCCATCACTCATTTATTTTCCGATGCACCTACCTCTTCTTCAAATGACAAGTGATATAGAGGTCTGCCTCTATCTTGTATGATCTAAGTATCTTGTATGGTTCTCCTCCCCTATATGTTGGGGGTAGTGATGACTTTATTCTAGAGATGTGCATCCTTCTAAGGAAACCCTCTCTTCTCTCTATCTTTCAGTTGGAGCATCCCCTTGAGTAGGCCCTTTGCTGTCTTGAAGGGTTCCCGAGGGACCCCCTTTGTAATATTTTCTTTCAAATGAATTCTATGGAATCTAGCTTGGGGGAAGCTTGACTAGACCTATCTTATTTGTGACAAAACCTGCAACACAGCTTGTGGTAGCTATAGGCTTCTCTGATCAGTCTTTCCCTACAAGACTAAGAACTTGTAGAGCTTCTTTGCATCAATCTTGCCTAACATGTTTAGTCTATAGATTAACATGTTGCTTTGCAGGTGCATCTATGAGGTTTCTTTTCAATCAACCTTGTAGAACCAAATGCTTGTGGGGACCCAATCCGACTTTGCAGGTCCCCTACATTGGGCTTCCCTCAAGAGAGAGTACCTGGGGTGCCTTCTTTGCAAGTCTGAGGACCTGTAAAATGCTTTCATCCTATGGGATATGTTCATCATTGGTTTGTGGCCTCTAATGCAAGTTTTTCAACTCTATAGGAGAGAGTACCTACATAGCCTTTTGTTCACCTTTCGTAGGTCTATGGATTTGCAATGCATTTTTTTAACTCTCCTTGGGTCCAAGGACCTGTGGAGCCATCTCTCTTGGAATTTTCATTCCTTTCTAGCTCTTAAATTCTCTTCTCTCTTTCCTTCTCAATTGTGTATACGAGATCAAAGATCTACATCTTCTTCATCCTGGGTATATGCTCATTCTCTCTTCGACATTGGTTGTTTCCCTATATTTTGTATGTATTCTTCTCTTGAAGCAATCGATCCTTACATTCTTCTCTTCGTTTAAGAATTCTTCTATGTGTTATTATTTTTAATTTGGGGATGAAGCATAGTACTGAGACAACCTTCTACATCAAGGTCTCTTCCACTTTGCTAACTCAAATCTTGTTAGTTTTTTGTGTGCTTGTGTGTGTTTTTAATATGTTCTAACCCCGTGATGTAATGGATTTTTATGCTCTAACATTTTTGTCTTGTGTAGATATTTCTCGTATAATGTGTTTGTTTTGTAGGTCTTCAACCTAGGGGCATGCTTCTTCAGTTCGAAGTGTTTTCTGATTCCTCTACAATATCCTTTTGGTATAATGATTTTATTTATGTTTAGTTTATTTCCATTAGCATGCATATTAGTGTAGATTCATATGCCCGCTAAAGTGGAGGCAAAGTGTAATGTCATAAAATTTCATCCCTTGCAACTTCAAATACATTCTTGCATCTTCTTTAGTGTCCACTCCCCTAGCATTTGTGTAGGCTCATTTTAGCCCCTGCATCATCCTTTCTCCCCTCCCAAGATGCTCAGGACCCCTTTTTAGTAGCTACCTTGTGCTTTTATCGTTCTTATCATTTTGCAGTGTGATGTGTCTAGACACTAGCACACCGCGTAGATGTTTGTGTATCGTGCTAGCATCCCATGATGTTTCAACATTCAAATGATTGTTTCTGAGCATGTTTTCCACTTGTCACCTCCTTTTCTCGGTGGTAACGACCTAGGACGCCTTGTAACTACTCGAGACGCTTATTTTCCCTCTTAATATTTTTTTTTCAACTCATTTAGCCTTCTTCTACTTCTTGGCTTCTATCTTGGACATTCTCCCATCTTTCTTTTGTCATATTTCTTCCATAGCCCTTTACATCTTGTTGTAGAATCACTCTTAAGCTCTTACAATTCTCTTTATAGTTCTCTTGGATCTTGCAACCCTCTCTTTCATCTTTGCTCTCTTTGGCTTCCTTAATCCTTGCAGCTATTGTCTCTCTTACCATGTGCTTGTGAGAATCTTGGGATTTATCACGTCCCTATGATATGGGCTCTCCTCCTTGAGTGGGGATTTATTTTATCACTCTTGCATCCATTTCATTCCTATTATATCTATATATCTATTTGGTTGTCTATGGAGGTGGGAACACCAAAACGGGGGTTTGACTGAGGTAAACCCCTATATAGCCCCAACATTTTCTCCAAATCTTATGTATGAAGGTGTTGAAGATAATCACATGATGGAGGATTCATTACTTGGGTTGATGTGAGTAGTTTCTATCTTTCCTTCTCTTTCTTTATCATTTCTACTTTATTTCAGTTTTACCATATTCTGTTATTTTACCACATTCTAAAAGTTCTTAGTAATCAAATTGTTAGAGGTGGCTTTGTTGTTTTTTGTGATATTCTCATTATCTAGTTCATATGAGATGCTAGCGCACCTCTGGGACTCCAAAACAACACGTTTTCATCCCTATTCCATGTTGTCATCCTTTGGTTGAGAGCTCATTAGTTTTTCCACGATACTTTTTTGGTTTACTCCTTCGAATTCTAGAACTCTCACTCTATTCCTTGATTAGGACAGTCCACCCCTTGGGAATCTCTTGAGAATAAAGAGACTCATGAGTAGTGAATCCCCCTTCTATACAGATACCATGTAGGAGTTTATGGTGAACTCCTCAAACATCCCAAGATCACCTACAAGAGAAAATAACTTCCACAAGAGAGAAATGGCAAAAATATCATGATATCATTAAATATGCAAGAATGTCAAATTGAATATGGAAAATTATATATGAAGCCTTGCTTATATAGGCAAGGTTGAGAAGTAGTATGTAATATGATGTTGACATGTGTCATAATCTTATGACAGGTGACAACTAACTACCTAGGAAATGATGCTAGATAATACTTCTAGAAAAGATAACTCATCCTTCTAAAAGGAATCTTAAATCCTAAGCAAACATGTGAACCTATCACCTAGTAAATGATACCTAGGAATATAATTAAATGCCTAAGCAAACTTATGCAAGTGTAATTAAATAATTAATTACACCAACAATATTTAAATTATTTATAAATATTCTTAGCTAATTCATCTTCTTTATGTGTTGAATTGGGAAACAATCCCTATACTATTTTAGTTCCTTACCTTTCAGGGAAGTGGAAAGGAGTCTAACAAATACATTGTCTTTTGTAATATTATGGACTAAGCATATAATTCCAATGTCCTAGGTGGGTGTTATAAGAGTAGTAGAATTCTCACCATTGAAATAAGGTATACTTATCAAAGATGCTACTATAATTTCATCATGGTTAGCAAGGACAAGATAAATTCCTCCATTAAAGGTGAAAAATAATTGATTCCTTGGAATATTCATAGAAAGGGTATGTAATAGTCTTCTATTAGAATATGAGAACCTACTAAGAGTTTGTATAAGTTGCACTCTTGGATGAGTTCTTGAATATAGTGAGGATTTCCTATTATGTGTATTCCCTTTTGATGAAGATAAAGGTAATTTCAAGAAATCAAAACACTTACCTTTATAATATGATCTTGTTTGTATCTTTGACATGAATAATTAACACAATCTTGAAAGTAAGAGACTTTGGAGTCACTAGGTTCTTATAGAATGTATCTAATGATTGAACTTATTAAGAATACGATCGATTTTATTTAGTTGAATGATGTAAGGCTCATTAAAATAGTCCCACCAAGTGTTCCAAAAAACTATTGTCACTTAAAATTACACCTTTATTGAACCTGGTTCAATTCTTCAAATGCATAGTGTGAATGATCTCTCAATTGTGGGACCTTTCTAAACTTGAGATCATACCTCTAGAGAAGGTCGGTTCCTTTCTAATCCTAAGTGTAGATATTGATCCAACTCAACATAAATTAGAAATAATGTCCACTCCTACTCTAATAACTCACAAGGAAAGGGAGATGAAAAATAATTGAAAGGAAAATATTGTGATGTACTAATACTTAATTGAGTTATCTCCTTGCTCATAACAAAATGTGAAACTAATAGAAGTTTGAAAACTCACACAAATATCTATTTTTACTAGATCCTACAATAATTTATGAAGGTAAGGGGTTGGAAAAGCACTAAGATGGAGGGAGATAGGCACAATAGACCTTGAATTAGGCTTAAAATACTATAAATCCACATATAGCTCCTAAAACTAAGCATACACAACATAAATCTCACAAAAGAGGAAAAAGACCATTCACACATAAAGGTAAGAACACATAATTAGCATTTTAAGGGAAGAAAAGAGTCCACAAACCATGTTGTTAAGTGAAATAATACACAACATACAAGAATGATGATAAAAAGGTAATAAAAATAACTTATTTTTGTAGTTTCAAGGATTGAGCAAGTTTTATTTACAATGTCAGAAAGAGCATAAAAATATTAAAATATATTTTTTTTATCTTTTTTCTATCTTTCATTGGAATGGAGAACCAACTATTGAATGAGGATTATTGGGTCCTTAATACTCCTAGAGGAAGGCACCAAATCTTAAATAAATTATGTTACCCACCATGGGTACGTTACAAAAAATTCCCACAACTTAGTTGGTATTATCATTAATGCTCTCTATAGAAGAATGTCCCTTTGATATCTAATCTGATCATTTAGAAATGTGAAAATAACATCCTTTGTACCCCTAAAATATATCTAAGCATTGATGGTTCATGAAGTTGATTGCAAGGACCAAAAATTTATGCAAGAAATATGTTAAAAGAGTGGTCTAGAGATGGTGTGTAAATCATTGGGATCTACAATAATAAATTTGGAATGGGTTAAACACTTCATTTTTGCTTTGAATCAATTCAAACTAGAATAAATAATGATGTTAAAGCACTATCAAATATGATATGGTATTTTACGAGAATTGTAGATGTATTAATAGAATTTATTAGTCATCTCAAGAGTAGGTGGGATTTTTTAACTTCAAATGAAAAATTTTCAAGGATTGTAAGATTAGGGAGATAAAATGAAAAAAGCATGTGAAGAAGACCATGCTTAAAATCCTAAAAAGGAAAGGTATCAATATTTTGACATCAGTGAATTGGTAGTGACAAGGAAATAATACCAAGGGAGATGTAAGATGGGAAGGCCAACAATGGAACCCCAAAAAATAAAAGGCTTTTGGGATATAAAGATTAGAGTTTTAAATGGGGGCTAATATGGTGCCAAGTTAAGGAATAGCCAAAATTTTAACTCAAATAGTTGTATAGAGGAATTAGAGACTTTCGAGTTTTTGAGATTGGTAGAAATGAGGTACTCGATTAAGAAATGGCCAACCAAAAGTTTTATGTATAGAGGAATAAAAAAAGTTTTAAAATTTTAGGTTGGTAGAAATGAGGCACCCAATTAAGAAATGACTGAAATTATCACTCTGATACCTATATAAAGGAATCAATGGAGTTTCGAACTTTTGAGGTTGGTGGAAATGGGTACATTATTAAGGTCAAGGCCAAAAGTCTAACTCTACAAGACTTAGTAAATTTTTTAAGTGCAAGGTATTAGGGATTGAGAAGTGGAGATGAAGGGGAATGAATTCCATGGGAAGGAATGAATGAGGAACTCCAAAAGTTAAGTGGATGCAAAGGACATTACTTTTATGAATTTTAATCTTTAGAGATTGATAAGGCTAAAGGAATGGTATTAAGGGATGGGAAACTCTAAAGTTCACAAACTTGTAAAGGGGCTTAGAGGGGAAAGGTAAAATTCCAGGGAAGAAATACTAGAGATTCCAAGATATAAATCTCCACAACTTTGAAAAGGCACGCTTAGACCAAGGAATATGTGGAGATAATGGCCCAACAAGAATTTTTCTTGAATGTAGGTGGAAATCACTAACCTCAACAACATATGTTGGATATTGGATGGGTTCATTAGTATATGCTTGTTGAACATGCTTATTGTTAGGGTTTGGTGTAGGTTGGGCAAGTAATTTTCATTCTCTTGGATGTGTTGGGGCAGTAATGGTTGGTTTAGGTATAATGGTTGGTTGTTGTAAGGATTATTGTAGTTGTAAGTAACTTCCATTTGGGTTCTTCCACTGTTGGTTTCCATGCCATTGTGGTGACCATGGGTTCTAAAAGGATTGCCAATATGGACTATAATTTGGGGATTGATATGGTTGTTATTACCACATCCCATGTTGTGGAATCCAATTATATGATTGATCATTTATCCATGGTTGATTTGACATGTTATTCCAAGGTGAACTATTCTAGTTAGGAAATTTTAATTCATCCCAAGAAAGGAAACATTATAAGACAAAGGTTCTTGAGACATTACCTTGCTGTTGTTACCATGGTTTACATTGGGAAATATAAAATACTTGAACTTATTCATCTTCTATGGTACAAAATTTAGGTTTTCCTTGGCTTTCCTCTAAAATACTAGTAATTTGTTTGTACATATAGTTAACCCTTTTCTAATGGCAGTGTGGATAATACTATGAGAGAAACCTTTGCTTCTTCTTGTTTCTTTTTTATGTGTAGACTCTCTAGCTAGGTTGTTAGATGGATGATTATATCTTCCTTCATATTTGATAGAAGGTTATTGAGTTCCACCGTAGAAACACCTATATATGTTTGGTGGAAGAAAAGGCTCGAGCACCCCTAGTCTTCTTCATAGTTGATCTTGAATAGTTTCTAAATATTGGTAGATTTAATCAAAAGGAAATTGATTAATATCCCCTACATCAATGAGGTTCAATGCATCCAAACAATCTCCATTCACCCTTGTAGAAATATCAATTTCACAGACTCTAGGGAGAGCCCATTCTGATATGACCTCTTAAGGCAGAATTGGAATCTCTCTATATAGTCTTCAAGGGGTTCATCTTCCTTTTGTAACATTTTGAAGAAATCATCTCTTTTCATATCTCCTCCCTGATAGTAATCTTGGTATTTTTGAAAGAATTATTCCTTCATTATTTCCCAATTTGGCACTGCATTTGTTTCTAGCCCCATGAACCACCACAAAGCAACATCTTTCAATGTGGTAGGAAATAGTTTCATCCTATGATCATTTGTGATATAGTCATAGCTTCTACATAAAACATAAGACTTGAATAGAAATATATCAGGGTTTTATGTGATCAAACCATAGAAGTTGGGCAAGGTTGAAGGAGGTATGTTCTTCAAGGCAACCACCCACTCTTGATTTGTTATGGATAATTTGAATATAATAGGTTCGATCAGGTTGTCCACTTCCTCATCTACCATTATGTCTAGATGTCTTATGGTGATTCTTCCAAAGTCTAGAATAGCTTTTGGTGTGAGGGTACTTCTATGTTATTGATTCCCTCAGTCAGCTCTTCTACTGGTGTTAGTTCTTCTCATATTTCACCTATGTCTTCAAATAATTCCTCTTGATTCTGGTTTGACAAAAAATTTCCTAGAGAATCCGTCTACCATCACATGATATAGTGAATTAACCTTAATAGCTTTCCACGTTCACTCTTAGTAAGTAGCTCAAGATTGATTTGTAGATTCTACTAGTCCTAATTTTTAAAATAAAAATTCCTAAATTAAGAAATCATTAGATAAATAAACTAAATACTTCTAGGAATTCTAAACTTTAACACCATCCCTAGCAATGGCCCCAAAAATGTCTATCTCCATCTATGCTCAATCAATTGATACAAACAATGCATGCATACAACTCAATGGACCAAGGACCCCTTATTAAGCAATACATTGTCCTAGATGTGTTACATTTAATTTATTAAGCATGGAATTGTAATTTCTTGGATGGTGTTGGCATTGTATGTGAAACTAAGGATCCTAAGTCATCCTAATCAATTGTGTTTATAAGAGTTAACAACAAAAAATTTAATTGAAAGCAATTTGACTGAAATAAATTTATCTAGAAGAAAATATAATTGATTTAAAAAATTGCTACAGGTAACTACTCCTGTGAAGACAATGATTAATGACTCAACTATGTTGCAACTTACTTAAAATAACTATAATAACGATTAATCACTACTCAAAAATTCAATTTTAACTTTAAACCTAAACAAGGAGTATTGTAGTTACCTCAAGTAGCCCTTGCTTGAGCCATTGCAATCCCATGATATGCCTCTTAAATCTTAACTCAAAATTTCATGGACAAGATTGTATCTATCTTTATTGTAAATTGAACAAATAAACTAAGAATAGAGTATTGAATTGACAAGAAAAGTACTTATATCCAAATCTACTTAACATGAGAATACTAAATCCTTTACCTCTCACAAGATCAAATAAATATACAGGATCTCAAGAGTTCAATTATTCTTGGACTAAAAAAACTATAAAATAATTGTCAAGTCTCCCAAAAACATAGGAAGAGAACTTAGTCTTATTCTAACAGTAATGAAAAACTAAGTGCACAAAGGTGAGAGTGTCATAATCACATTAAGACTCTACATCATAAAGAAGATAGTTATAATTGAAAAATGTGCTCAATAGGGCATAACTATTTGTGATCCATGAGCTTTGTTATCACAAATATCTTCTTTCCTTTATGATTATTTCTATTTGGTGGCAACATTAGTAAAATTAGAATGATCTATAAATAAATCATTTCCACAATCTTCAACCACTACCTTCATTAACTATAGAAGATTGTATGTGTTGTAGGTGATCACCCCTTAGCTATGGGCTGGAAAACATTATTTTCTTGTGGATTGAAAGATCCTTTGCTACAAGGGTTACTTTATTTCAAAGGCATCTTTCCATCATTAATAACCATAATTAACATTAAATTCTATTTAACTTTCATAGACGTTCACAAGTTCACACAATCATTTAGCAATTTAATATATAGTACCCTTAATTCTTTAAATACTTAAAATAAGTAGGAAGTTATGGGTAATGTCTTTGAAACCATCAAAAATATCATGAAAAGTATGAGACTTAAACAAGGAAAAGAGGAAAATTCCAAGACTCATCAAGTCTCTTCCATTTTGTGCTTGAATTTCCTCTTCTCCAACTCTTACTAGAAAACATAGAGAGTGGTAGTGCTATTTTCATATCTATATTTTCCTCATTGATCTTTATAATTCCAACCTCTTTTTCCATATTTTTTCAATATTCAAGATTACCAGTGACCTACCTAATTTTCTCTACCTCCTTATCCAATTGCTCTCATTTTTCGAAAGCATGAATAATTTTTTTTGACAAAGTCCCACACATTCTCATTGATATTCTCCATAGGCCACTCCAAATATTTTTCTAATGCAAAGGATTATAACTTTTGAAAAAAAATGGTAACATGTCATTAAGAAAGTGTCCACTTTTGAATATTATTCTGAATTTTATAAGCCTTGCAAAGGTTATTAAATTTTTCCCTGAGATGGATACACAAGTTGCAAGGCTATGAGTCCATATGTAGGTTAAAATGATTGGGGGTTTTAGGGATTTGAATAAATAGGGCTTCAAGCACCTCTTGAGGACATGAATTGGCATTGGAATGGGGAATGTGGGGTATAATATTGACTTGACAATCTCAAAGGGGTAGAATCATCTTCAAAAAAAGAGATGCAATAGCCTTTCAAGGGTTCCTTAAAGTAATTTTTTTTTAATCTCTAAATGAGGAATGGGGTGGGTCAACATTGGGGTGGGTCCACATGGGGAGAGATAGGGTTCACCAATGGTAATGGGGTATTTATTTTCCAATTATTTTGAGTGGGACCCTCTCCCTTTTGGATTAGGGAGGGATTATAGATCCTAGGATGAATGGGGTGGATCAATGTAAGGCACATATTATATTGATACATTTGATAATAAACCCTTGGTGAAGGAGCATAGATTTACTAGTGATCAAAACTTTTTGAACCGGTTCTTCCAAGGAAGAAAATAACCAAAAGGAAAAATTAATTTTGACATTATGACAAAAATGATTACACATTAGAAAGAGATAGGTATGAAACTAATTATACCGACCCTCGAGATTTATGTACCTCATTAACACCTTATATATTCTTCTTATATCTTCTTCCATAGGCCAAGAATGTCCCTATTGAAGCCATTCTACATCATATTTAGTTTCTCATCATGTTTCAGGAACCAACTCATAGCCCCCTAGCAGTTGCCTTTAACCTTTTTTGGAATCCTAGCACTCTCCAGAGGAAGACCCATTACAATGGAAATTAGCTCGATAAAAACTTGGAAGGAAATTCCCCAAACATAGACTGTGCCAAAATTCCAAGAATTGGCAAATTATTCAAAGAAAATAGAATCATGGCTTCTATATAAGGAGAAAGGTTTCTGTTTTGAAGAATGGACTGCACCTCTTGATCATTCTTGAGGCATTTACAATCAATCAGCTCAATTTGTAGTTGGTCTCCCTTGTATTTAAAAAAAGGACAATAGCAGCAAAATAGTGGAAACAATGGGTAGGGAGGCCAATTAACTAGAAGCTTATTTGATCAAAATTGAGACAAGACTACAATTTAATTTAACATAATAATTGGATAAGGGATGATTAATCACCTTCTTTAATATTTTATAATTATGAACCCTTGAAGTGTATGAGCCATCGTATCAAATGGATGAATTGATAGTTCCTTTGACATTATCACCTCATATTAAAAATTAATTTTCACATGGTCTGATAAAGATTCAGTATCATTCCAAATCATAAATGAATAAATCTGTGATCCCATATTTTCTAAAAGGTTCATTATTGAGTTGCCCTCTTTAAACACATGCTTAACTATTTTATCCTCAAGGTTAATCATGTTCAATTGTGACTCCCTTATGATGATTTGGTAAGACCATCTAGGGGAGGCTTTGTCTTGTAACAAGTAAATGAAAATTTTGGATTTCCTACAATTATCACCTTAGTTAGACCTTTATTTTTGGCTATTTGAATGCCATGGAAGACCGCCACCACCTCAACAAGTAAAAAAAATTAATTCCAAGGTTGACAAAATAAGCAAAAATAATACAACCTATAAAATCTCTAAGAATTCAACCCCCTCCTGTTTGACCTAAGTTTCCTTTTTTTGAAACATCAAAGTTAAGTTTGAGCCATCCAAGATCAATGGGGATCCATATAGTAGATTTATAAGAGATCATTTTATGGGTATCAACATTTTTTATTTTTCAGAGATGTCTCATCTTTGGGCTATATTTATTTCCAACTCGAGAGGATTTATTTTTGGATTTTTAGTAACAATTCCTCTAATATTAACCCTTATGATATGGATAATAGAGTTGGCCAAGACCTCCCGAGGTTTATGTTTGTTCCTAAATATCATGTTATTGCATTTTTTCCATATGCCCCATCCGATTTACAAGAATGCTTGCCACCAAAGTTCCACAATGAAGGAGTGTGAAAAGGGGTGGACCCAACTCTCCAATATAATTTTAACATTGTCCTTCCAAACCAACTAACAAAGAAGTTGTTGAGAATCCTTTTTCCTGGGTTTTTAGGAATAATCACAATGTAATAGGATATGATCAATACTTTTCTCTTTTTGTTCACATAAGAAGCACTTTTTCACTAGTTGCATACCTCTTCTTTGATGTAATATATGATAAATTTGTCCTTATGTTAAAAAATGAAAATATCACATTCAATTTGATTCAATGTGTCATTTAATTTATATTTGGAATTTCATTTTACCATATTACAATAATTTTGGATTTTTTAATGTGTATTTTTTGCTTAAGTTTATATTCTCTAAAATTATTATGAGCTTAGGGATACAATTTGACAAGATGGAAATTGTACATCAATTTAGATGTTATATCATCAAGATATAGAGAAAAATATTGTGTGCATGTGTTATGTTTTAATCCCTTGATTTTTGCTACTTATCTTTTTGGTTGTGACCATCAACCCTAATAATGTGGTCATTTTATGGTATACTATAGTTGGAAACATTTTCTAAGGGGAATTTTTTATCTAGTATTATTGTTGCATACTTTATTCTTTATACCATTGTTACATATATTTTAAATTATCTTCAAATACCTTATCTATGATTACTATTTAAATTTAAATTATTTAAAAGTGAATTTGTCTTGGTCAACCCTTGTATAAGGTAAGTAAGGAGAAATGACTCCCTAACCACCATATTCATTAAGGGAAGTACTTGAAAATTTAAGAAGCACCTTAGGCTTTGAGTGGAGAAGGATCTCAAAGGGTTAGAATTTGGATGGTTTTTCGTTTTTCATTTTTTTTTTATTGGTTTGCTTTGTGGAATAGTTGGGAGACCAAAAATGTTGTCTTCAGGTTGAGTTAATAATTGAGTATCATATTGATAGTGAGCAAGGAACTAAAATATTCTTGAATTAAGCTAATAATTTAGTGAGCTGGCTAAACTATATATTTATTTTTAACTATTTTAATTTTCTACTCTTGATATAATTATATTGGATTTCCCTATTGTTTGGTAGTTAATTCTTGGTTTTTTTAGTGAACTTTGGTAGTTTGGGTGAATGAATAGTAATAAAACCCTAAACCATTGTGATGGTTATTAAATAAAGTTCTTTAGTACACTTTTATGTTTTTTGATGTATTAATCATAGTGTGGTTTTGAACTTTAATTTTTTGTAAGAATTTGATTGTAATCTTGACTAAGGTTCTCTTCCTTTGAAAGCTTTGATATCCTTACTTTTATTACACTATGGTATTTTCATATTTTTCTTCTTTTGGGATAATTATAAAGGGGGTTTTATTTATTTATTTGTGATATTTTACAACAATATCTTTCTATGAAAACCGGGTTATGGTTTTATGTCCTAAATAAGATGAGAGAATTAAATATTTATCTGAACCCTTAGAAGGTTATCGTGAAGAACAATGGTATCATTTTAGTCATGGTGACAAACCTTATATATTAGTTAATATTTAATGCTTGTATCCAACTTCTCTCTCTAATTAGCTTATAAGGTCAAAATGTGATTGGAATGATTACTCCTAGATATCATAAGTTGTAAAATTAGGGTCAACTTTCTCCCCTACACCTCTATCAATGCTAATACAAATGTGTTGTGTAAGGTGGTAATCAAGATTGGATTTTTTCTATGATGGTAGAGTTATCAAAATGTGTGAATTATATGAAAATATTGTACCAAACATAATTTTGATTTTGGTAAAAGTTTAATATATTTTAGTATGATAATTAAGGGCTTAACCCTTGGATTTTGGACACAAATGTTATATAATATATAGATACTACCATTTATACTTATGATATATTATATCCTATTGACTATCACACATGAGTAGATTATACGCATTTCTTCTAAATATGTGAAGTGTATACAATTCAAAATCAATGAAATTATTCCTAGATGGAGGCTCCTGGATCTATCTTTTCTTGTGAGGAACTTGTGTCTTTGTCCCTAAATAAATTTAAAATGACAACGTGATGCTTACCCCTTTTCATAGTTTCTCCCAACTTGTAACATAGTATGTCTTGAAGATATTGAACTAAGTAGTGAGTTATTTAATTTTATTGTATAATCGTGTTTCTAATTTTGTTGCACCTTTATTTATGCTTTTATAGAAATACATTGTAGGTTCCATGAGTCCATAATGAGTTTCTTATCTATAGCCAATATAGCCCTATGATTATGAATCCATAGTTCCATAAACAACCTATGCTTAGGGTAGTTTATTATAATTTTTATTTTTATTTTTAATATTAGACCCAAATATTAATGTTATATATCTTATACACCTATTTATTCCCAATTCTTGTAGGAGTGGGAATTGTGAAAAGAGGAAACCAATAAATCATATATCATTTGGTATTCCTACTAAATTAAAGTATGTTAGGAAAATGTGTATTGTACACCTTTCATAATGTATATAATGTAAAATTCAACATATATTTATGGTGCACCTAGGGAATCTAGGTATACGTGCATCACATGGGTTAGAAATTATTGGGGCTTTTTTGTATGCTATATGCAACATTAGGATAAATATTTAATGTGGGTTGCACATTGGGAAAATATTTAATATTGGGTTAATTTAGAACTAGGAATTAGATGAGAGGGGCATGGGTTTGTAAGCTCATGGTATTAGACACATGGTTTATGTAATACCATTTGGTTGTTTTGTACAAGCTTATTTTTATTAAACAAGCATGTGAGTAGTTGTTGAGGTTGGTTATCATAACCTTTAACTTGTTGGCTAAGATTCATTGAGCATCTCTTGTAAGTTGCATATGTGAGAAGAGGAAGCATGGATTAGTATGTGTGGTTAGATGATTCTCATTTTTTCACATGGAGTACAATTATGAAGCTTGATGTTTTTATAATATTTGTTCATGAGATAGTACATTGAGAATGTGAATTCATTTAGAGGCTAGTTTTTTCCCTCGTGAGGATTTCTAGTTAGGGTACATCTTATTTCATCTTGATGGTATGTTTATCTATTATTTTGAATTATCAAATCAAAATACTTGTTTACCTATTTTTCTTTGGCTATATTGAAATATTTTACTATGGTTACATTTTTTTTTCATTTCATATTAGACCTAGTTATCAAATTTTCAGAGATCTCCCTTGTATTGTTAATCCTTGAAAGGAGTAGATTCTTATGCATATTTGAATCCAAGGTCTTGTAGGAAAATAATGAAGGAATTTTCAAGGTCATGGGCGTGTTTGCAAACTTGGATCATTATAGATCTAGGGTTTCGTGGATATTTAGCAAGTGGTTTTTTCATTTGGGCTATTTATATGAGCATTTTAGAGATGAGATTTTATTGGAGACCTCCTAGAAAAATAGACCTCGCCATTGAGTCATAAAGGCCCAAAAACCTATATTTTGATATAAAACTTGACTATATTGGGATGCACAAAAATATTATCAATTTTTAGGGCCATGGAGGAATCTTGAAAAAATATTTTGTATAGTCATAAAGAATCCATATGGTCTTATGGTGTGTCAATTAGTGGTACATTTCTATGGAATATTCCCTATAATTTTTATTTCCAACAATCGTATGGTTAGGATATTTTGAGTAAAGATCGATAAATTTAATTACAAAAAATATTTTGACAATCATAATAGAGCTCAAAATCACATGGTGTACCGCCCACTAGGAACAAAGGACTAGTCCTTAGTTTTAGGGGGACCAATACATAGGAGCTAAGCCAGCCGAGAAATTCCACCCCTTCTATTGCTAGCTATGGCCATCTCTACCTACAAACCACCATTTTTACCACTCAAGTAGCACCACCACATCCCATCACCTAAGAGCTACTACCATCAATAGTGCCATCAGAGAACCACCCTATAACCACTAATATACAATTTGATTTGATTGCTGGAGTGTATATTTCTTAGGAGGCATAACTTTCACTCAAGGAGTCTTATTAAAATTCTTATAGTCAAAATGAATCTCTTTCCATGTATTATGTTTTAGTATTAGTTTTTTTTGCATTTTTTTCTATTTTAGATATAAATTATAGTTAAAAGATTATCTTATTTTCCTTACTTTGATAGATCATATTTTGTGCCTATAGTGTCCAATTTTAGACTTCTTATAGGTGATAGATCATTTTCTGAGCACTTTGTAGTAAATTGAGTTTGGAGATGTTAATATATAATTTGTTCACTACATTTATATTTGAGCTATCTTGGTTTTAGGATTTAATTCATGAAAAACTTACATGTTTATCTCTAGTTCTTGTTTAACATGGTTATCAATGTATGATTGAATTTTTATATTGCATTATAAGATCTATGAGTTATGTAATTTTTTAGGTTATCTATACTTATAGGGTAAATTGATAAATTAAATGTGGGCCACCTATACCCATAGGTATTATAGTATGAATGTATATTTTGTATGGTTTGGTCACCTAGTTCATTAGATTGGTGTTAATTATGAAGCAAAGAGACGGTTTTACCCAATATATTTATGTTATGGGACCTAGACTTGTCGACTATATAATGCAGACATATGACTTAGTGTGAGTTTGGTGTAGGTACACTAGGCGGTGATCATAGCATCATTGAAGTTCCCATTTAGAGAGTTAGCACAACATGGTTGTTATGTAGATGCATTGTTGGTTTAGGATCGATTCTTGGTTGTAGGTGGTGGTATATCTTCTTAGTTTGGAGATCATGGTTTTGCTTTTCCCTTTCAGAGGTCTTGATATTGTATTGATGAGTTTTTTTAATTTTGTGTGGTCTATGGATAACCTTTATTTGGGAGATGTTTATCATAATAAATATGTATCTCAATATCATGCTTCAATGGGATCCTTAACAGTGATGCTGATTCACCAAATTTTTTATGGAGGTTTTTTTCCCATGATTTCTAGTGTCATGGAGGAGCTCTTGGATCTTGTTTCTTATATAAAATGATATTTATTTGAAATATTGAGTTTAATTCACAATATATGTTTATCTTCATGTGATTTAGAAATATTGACATCTTACTTAGCCATAGAGGACTCTTGAATTATTTGGTGAGGTGCCAATTTATGACTTGTCATTTTCTATAGGGGTTACTTGGTTTAGAGGATGGTCGGTATTATTCCATGGTGGTATTTTAATTCTATATTAGATTTTTCGTATGATATAAGTGCTCTTAGGAGAAAATATGATCATTTGGGACATATTATCTTCTTTTGAGGAGATGTAGATCATGACGTTAAGGAGATTTTATAACTCTATATTGATCATGTGGGATAATATGATTGATGAGTGTTCTAATCATTTTTATTTTGATCTTTTGGTTATTGTGGTATTGTATTAGAGTTTATTTGATTGATTTTTGACCTATTTCCAATTTGGGTGAGGCTAAGATATTAATTTTTCTTGTGTATCATGTGTTGAGAAAATTACTCTTTGATGAGGTTTCAAAAAGGAGGAACAAGGATCCTACATTTAACATGGACCTATTGAGGAGATTATTCTTAGTGAGATTCATTATAGCTTGGTGTGTCTTGGAGGAGTAATATTATTTCCCACACTTGGTCTTCTTGATGGTGAATCATTTAATAAGTATTTCCCACTTTTTTCCAGATATATTTTCTCCATGCTTTATTTTCACATGAAAATGAGTCTTGAGCTATGGATGTTAGTATTGGATAGGTTCTTTGAGGATTACTTGGCATGAATTATTTTTACTTTGTCTTATTGTTGGAATGAGTCCTGAGCTATGGATGTTAGTTCTAGAGGGATTATTTAAGGAGTGTAGAGGATGGTTTTAGGCTTATTCCCTTGGTTTTTTAGATGGATGTTTAGGTTTTATCTCCCTTCAATTTGAGAGTATTACATCCTAGTAGATCTATGATTTTATGTTGATAAGGATTTTATATTTGGGTTTTTGTGAGGGAAATATTACTTTTCATAGCTTGAGCACAGAGGTGTTGGTAGAAGGGCATGCTACATGGTTTTGATTTACAAGTTCCCTCTAATGGTCCTATGTTTCTTCCTACATGTTCATGTTCACATGCAATTGTATTTGAGGTTTCTATGAAGCTATTGTGATTGCTATGTTTAAGTTCAGGCATTATTATTGTAGTTCAATATTCTTAGTAACAATATGAAGGCTCTTAGATCTTTTTTATTTGTTGAGTGTAGATAAATTAGGATAGCTATGGAGAATAGTGGTGATAGTTATGTTGAAATGGTTTTTTTAAATGTTTTTATGTCATAGATGTTCCTTGGTACTAAATTATATCAATAAAATTATTAAACCTTATATGCAAATGATATTGGTGGATATATGGACTATTTGATATCTTTTAGATTTGACATTACCTATACAATGGGATTTTCAAGTTGTATATGTGTCCTTTGTTGAATGATGTCATTATACTATAATGTTGAGGGCCTTCAATCTCTTTATCACATATTTATGTGTTTTTACCTTGGAGGACTTATTTATGTAGGATAGTGTATATACATGGACTTTTGATTATGGACTGGGTTGGATATGTTGATGCCATAATATTTACTTGTTATGATGAGTATACCTTGGTTTTGAGGTATTTTTAGTTGTATGTATTAGAAAACTAGTTGTGGTTGCTATTTTGGATATGGTGATTAATTCTTGGTAGCTACTCAAGCCTATTTTTTACCATTAGATATATTTTTTGTGTTTTGATGTTAGTTTAAGGTAGGAGCTATAATTCTATATAATAATTAGTGTGGCATCTCTTTTGGATGTGATCTTATATTTTGTGCATTGGCATGATGGAGGATGAGAGGATTCTTCTTTGAGATGGTGGTAACCATGGTTAATGTTTTAGGTATGCTAATGGATTTCATGAATAAATTGGATTTTTAAATGGTATAATTTACTATAGGTATTTTTCTCTAGATGTTTGAGTTTACTCTTGATCACTTGTACAATATATACAATAATTAGGAGAAGGTTAGGAAAATATGTGTACACCTTGCATAAAAAAATAATATTTATTTTTGGTGCACCTAAGCAATCTGAGAATATGTGCATCACATGGGTTAGAAATTCTTGAAGCCACTTTGTATGTTTTTGATTAATTAAGCAGGGGAAGGGCCTTGATCCCATGGTTACAAAGCCAAAAAATCCAAAAATGATACAAGTTGGGGAGAACAACACCAACCAACAACAAGAAACAATAAGTCCAGGGTGGCACACAGGCCAATTATTAAAAAAAATAACCATAGAACTAGCATAATTAAAAATTGAATACTACTACTAAAGAAGTTAATACTATGAAGACCATTTATAAGGTCCACCAGAGTCCAACAAGTACTCAACCATAACAAATCTATATTAAAATAGCAGTCTGAAATGTTAAAACTAAACACCAAAAAATGCAAGGCAACCATAACCAGAAAAGGGAAATAAATCCATTACTTGGCTTTATAAATCAGGTCCTAGTATTCTCCAATATGGTAGACATTATCACTCCAATTAGGTCCCTCATCCTCGGCCTAGTCCTTCATTTCATCAGTTTTTCCCATCTTCTTAAGCTTTCTTCTGATCTTGGTTTTGCCCGAGACAACACCAACCATAGCCCTACAAATGAGGTCATTCATCACTCTCATCAGAGTAATGATGGATTTCTCCATGTCATCCATTTGGACTTTCATGTAAGTCAAACTGCTTTTCAGAAAGTCAGTATTAGAATCATCAACACTATTAGTTTCTTTAGCAATGTTCACAATTTTAGGAGTTTTCAGTATTTCATTCCTTGGCTCTTCTTCAATTTCAACTTCTTCCTCCTCATTTTCTTCTTTCTCCTCCTCCATTTCCTCCTCTCCCATGTTATAGGTCATCTCTTCAAATTCCATATCCTCAGTGTCTTCATCAACGTATGCCTCAAACTCTTCCACCTCCAATTCTTCCTCCTCTTGAAATATGGCTTTCTATTTCCCTCTTCTTTTTTTTAGAAGTAGCCTTTGCAAGGTGAGCAGATCTTTTTCCTCCACCACCCAAACTCAACTCCCTATCCTCCAGATCCTCCATTTGAAAGCTCTCTTTTTCTTCACTTATAGTGATGACCTAATTCTAGTTTTTCAACTCTTTTTTTAGTTTCTTGGACTTAGGAGGTTCTAGGAGAAGTGAAGAATGTTTTTGTTTCTCAGGGGTAGCTTTTACCAACTCAAGATCAAGGGAATGTTTAGCTAGAGTCTTCTTACCCACAAGGGTAGAAGGGTTGGAAAATTTTGCAGTAGAATAAGAGGTATTAATATGGTTATTCACATTTCTTTCAACAATTTGGGGTGGGGGCCTAGGGTTAGGCTCTTGAATGGGGTTAGCCTCTGTAAAAGGTTCAACATTTTCCCTAGTATTTTGATTCTCAATATCTTGTCTAGCTGCCAAAGGATTGCCATGTGGGTTCATATATAGAGCATGTTTATAAAGAGCGAGCATTAAGCCTTGGTGCAAGGGAGGGTTCACACCCTTTTCTATGTTTTGTTGCAGAGAGGAGAGCAAATAAAATGGCAAATTTATATGCTCATTGTGGTGAATATGATTCAACAAAGGAAAGTGATATGCATGAACAACCATATATCTACCTTCAAGAGTAAAATATCACATCACAAACTTACTAACTAGAGCATAGGATGACGCGAGTTCAAGCCACACATACCCATTTTGAAACCTAGTAATATTTTCACTATCATGGAGGAAATTATCAACAAAAGACTAGTAATCAGCTCTGCTCTTCTTCACCACCTTAATTCCCTGGTATTGCAGGCTCGTTGCCTCTACTATGAATTGAGCCATCACCTCAAATATAACAACTCCTATAGCCACATTACCCTTTCTCCATGAGCTGGTGAATTTCATCATGAGGTGCTCATTGTACCCTTTCATGGCTTCAAAGAAAGGAACCATTCCCGCTTTGCTAAATAGCCTCCAAAGATCAACATTTTTCCTTAGAGCCTAGCAATTCGATTGTTTAGTTCACTTTCAAGGCCCACCCATTTTAGATAACTGTAAGCTTTTAGGATTAATTTTTTGTGGGCCTTTCCTCATAGCACCACAACACCTTGGTAGCCTTCTAATCTTGCAGAGCACACTTTTTCTTGTGGTTTGAAAATAATCTCTTTCTGAAATGGAGTTTGGGAACTTTCTTAATGAGATGGTCGCTATCCCAATTCCCCGAGTGAAAAATTCATTATTATCTTTACAAATAATAAAATAATCTTGATTATTCATAGCAAGATGATCTTCAAATTGGAGGTTAGATTTGGCATAAGGAACATCACTACACTTAGATTTGAAACTAGTCTTTGCATTGATAAAATCTATGTGATCCATTATATTCTCAAGAATGAAATAATAATTACCTTTCTCACCTGAGGATATCTTCATACTCATAGTCGTACCAATATTATCATCATTATTCTGAGAGCCCTTTATGGCACAAGATTGCATAATCCTCCTATGTCGATCCCTTTTCTCAACTTTATAATTTATACACATTTTCGTATTTTTCTTTGAGCACTTTGTCTTTCAATGACAAAGGCAATTGGTTGTAATCCCAATGAGTCCACCTGTTACACTTAAGTGCTTCGTTGGCCACACAGTCAGCTGAGAGGTTTCCTTCCCTAAACACATGTATGCGACAATTAGTAAATAAACTCATTAGGGACTTGCAATTGTCAATGATGTCTTTTAATTCCCAAGGGGTCACGACACCACCATTCAATATATCCACAATTAATTGGAGTTTCCTTCCAAAATTACCTTCTTAAAACCATATTCTCTTAGATTCTTTATACCTCCCTAAACAACCATTGCCTCTTCTTTATTGTTGGTGCAAACTCCCAATTTTATACCATAACCCACAATGCAGTCACCCACATGGTTTCTGACCAGTCCTCTTGCCCCATCCAAGCTAGGATTACCTTTTGAGCACCCATCAAAATCCCATTGAATCCAGTCCCTTTCAGGAGGGACCCAAATAGTAGCCTTCCTAGCCAAAATCGTGGCCAAATTAAGATTAGTAAGGTTCTTCTTAAGACCCTAAACCTTCTTAATTCTCAATTCTTTGTAGGTCGGCTAGACTTTTGAGAAGCTATATCCTCCAACTTCCATATTTTCCTATATCTAGGCCTTAATGATCATGCTAACCTCATAGCTACTTCTCTCAGCCTCCCTAAAAATCCCATTATTCCTTTCCTTCCAAATTCCCCAAGTTATGAAGGGGGGTTTGATTCCAAAGATCCATAATGACCTTATGGGAGTAAGGATAGTTGTACAAGCTTTCAACAAATGTATTCATTTTTGGGGGAAACACCCAATCAATGAACAACAATGGGAGGAAAAATGACCACACTTTCCTAGAGTACTCACAATGAAAGAAAAGATGCATAATAGAATCTTCATCCTTCTTACAGAGGATACATCTATTGGCAAGCTGAAATCCTCTCCTCACAAGGTTATCTATAGTTATAATGCTTCCATGTAAAGCAGCCCACCAAAAATAGTTGACTTTCGAAATAATATTGTTTATCCATACTTTGTCCCAATGAAGGTCTCTATAGTCTATTAGAGGTTTCTCAAGATCCTTATAAGCATGTTTAACTGAGAAGCAACCAAAAGTGTTCCCCTTCCACAACCATTCATCTTTCCTTTCATTGGAGAACTAAGTTGCCTCCCTAATGAGGCTGTGTAACCTTTGCAGAATTGACTCCCAATCAATCTGTCTTTGAACTCTCAAGTTGGCACTCCTGAGCAGCCTATTAAATTCCTTCCATTTAGGTTCTTCAAACTCCCAATTGATATAATCTGCCACCTTTTTACTACATATTCTTGTCAAGATTTGTTTAAGGTGGTTGAATCCTTCTAAGGAAGAGAGAGGGGAATCCTCATTCCAAGGGTCTTTCTAGAAGTCAATGTCTTTTCCATTGCCAATCCTCTTTCTCACACCCATTTTTAGCACATTTTTTATTTTGATAAGATGGTTCCAGAAAACTGAACCATTAGGTAGATCAATTACAAAGAGGAAACAACCTATGGCTTTGTTCTTTAGATATTTAGCTTGGAAAATATTCACCCAATCCTTAGACCCTTCCAATCGATTCCATCGCATCTTAGCGGTAAGGGCTTTGTTAAACCATTTGATTCTTCTTATCCCCATACCTCCAACATTTTTAGGAGTACACACTTTCTCCCAACTAACCAATGTCGTCCCGATTTTCTCTTTTGTTCCAAACCACATGAATCTTCTTTGAATCTATTCTATTTTATCCCCAATGACGATCGAGATTTTAAAGAGAGAGACAAATAGTAAACCGGGATATTGTATAGAGAATATTTTAGCAATTGAATCTTCCCTGCTAAGCTTAGAAGTTTACCTTTCCAACCTACCAAATTTTTTTGGACTCTTTCAATCAGATGATTCCAATAATTATTATCCAACTTTCTAGAGATCAGAGGTAGCCCAAGGTAGGCCGCAAGTAGAATAGCTTCCTGACAACCCAAGATCCTCACCACTCTTTCCTTCACTAATTGGTCAGCATTAAAGAAATATATCTTGCTTTTATCATAGTTAATATGCTGACTAGAGACAGAAGAATAGTCATTTAAAATCAATTTCCATTGGCTAGCTTCCTCAACTGAGGCTTCACCAAATAGGATAGTATCATCAACAAAATAATGGTGGGGTTTAGGCAGGAGTGACGAAGTAGCTTTAACACCTTTAAGGGCCTTATAGTCAATTAGCTTTTAGATATTCCTTCCAAGGACCTTGACAACAATTATAAATAGATAGGGGGAGAAGGGGGTCTCCTTGTCTTAGGCCACGACCACATGAGAAGACACCTTGGGGGACACCATTAATAAGAACCAAGCACATAGGGGAGGCCACACAAACAGTGGGCAACTTAAGGAATTTGCCTTCAAACCTAAATTTCCTTAAAATAGAAAAGAGAAACAACTAGGAAACTCTATCATAAGCCTTAAAGATATCAATTTTCAAGTCCATCCTAAGGTTGTTACTAAGATATATTGAATGAAGGATTTCATTGTTAGTAATAACAACATCTAAAATGTTTCTTCCTTGGACAAAACCTTTTTGGTTTGGGGCTATCATTTTACATAACACAACTTTAAGTCTGTACACAAGAAGCTTTGAGAAGATTTTATAGATAATGTTGCAAAGGCTAATGGGTCTAAAGTCCTTAACAAAAGAGGCTTCTTCTTCCTAAGGGATAAGGGAAATAAAGGTAGCATTCAATTGACTAAGGAGCCTCCCTGATCTAAAGAAATCTCTAGAAACATTGAATAAGTCATTCTTAACAATATCCTAGTAAGTCTGAAAAAAAGGCAAGAGGGAACCCATCGGGTCTTGGGGCTTTGTAAGCCCCAAAGGAGAAAACAACCTATTTAACTTCCTCTATAGAAACAACATTAGACATAATCTTAAGGTCTTGCTCAGATATAACTTTAGGAATCAATTCAAGGAAATCATAATATACCTGATTAGCATCCCCTTGGGAATTCTAGAAGGAGGAAAAGAAGTTAATAGCTTCCTCAAAAATTTCTTTTTCAGTCGAAACCATGGAGCCATCTTATTTCTTGAACATTCTTATCCTATTCCTATTTTTGTGTTTCATGGTAGATTGGTGGAATAATTTTATGTTGTGGTCTCCTTCAGTAAGCCACTGGACACAAGACTTTTGTTTCCAAAAATCTCTTGGTTGTTGACCTTAAACCATTGAGATCTTAGATCATGTTCCTGAATGCAAATCTCATCATCCACAAGGTCGGTTTCCATTTTATCCTACACTTCCTTTCAGTTGTTTCCCAAGGATTTTTTAGTTTCAAAGATATTACCAAAGGTAACTTTGTTCCATCCTTTCACTCTCTACTTAATTCTTCTTAGCTTCTCCACCAAGCAAAACATGGGGGTGCCTCCTGTAGGTTCAACCCACCAATTTTTTATTAAAGCAGCAAAATCAGGATGAAGGCTCCACATTATTTCAAATCTAAAAGGGAAATGGCCTTTTATTGTGATCAACATTTCTTTTAAGCACGATAGCATTATGATCTGATCCAAATCTTGGGAGAGCAGAAAAAGAGAGATATTAGGAGATGTTCCAATTTGAAGAGATGAGAAACCTAAAATTTACTTGAATCAATTGATTACCAAGCCTTCTATTGGACCATGTGAATTTAGAACCCTATAGAGGAATATCAAAAAGCCCAGCAGAATTTAAGAATCCAACCAACTCCATCATATTATCAGTATAGTCATCCAGCCCCCTCGACTTTTCAAAGGGTAGAAGAAGGGAGTTGAATTCACCTCCCAGCATCCAATATTCATCCTATCTACTTTTAATAACACCATTCAGAGAATCCTAAAGCTGCAATTTATCCCTACTTAAGTTGGAGGCATAGATATTGATTAAGTTCCATTTCTCCTAAGAAGAAAGATCTTTTAGAGATACCATTAGATTGTTCCTTCCAGCAAAGCCCAAAGTTCCTTTGAATTTTGAAGGATTCCAAAGAGTATCTATATCCCTCGAGGCTCCTTCAACCTCACTAACATAGTAATTCGCACTAGGCCAAATTTTCAAAATCACCTTGTTAAAGGTCTCTTTCTTCATTTTGGTTTCTTGAAGAAGCAAAACATCCACTTTATTGTCCAAAATACAAGTTTTGACCAAAAATGTTTATATGGGCTATTAAGGCCCCTAATATTCTAGGAAAGAAACTTCATTAAGGAAACAAAATAGGTACAAAACCACCAAAATTCCATTATAAAAAAAAGCTAGGACTACTTCTTTTTGGACTTCGATCTCATGATCGTGTCCAATGTTCTTTGTTTTCCAGCAGCCACATCCCTTACAATATCTTTGTTCCTGGATTCCTTTTGGGAAGTTCTTCCAACCTTGTTTCCCCCACTGACATTTGGTTTCTTTTTTTTCTAGACTTATTTGGAGCTTGTAGCCATTCTTCCTCATCTTCTCTATCACTGAAGTGAGGGGGAAAACCCAAAATGGCCAAGGATTCACTTAGTTTTCCACCCTCCTTCTGAGATAGAAATTAAATATCCCCCAAGGACATAGCAGGGGCTAAAGACACAATTTCTCCTTCTTCCATCCCTTCCCCTTCATTAGCAACAAGAACATCTTCCTTTTGGATCAGGATGTTGGCCTCCTTATTGGGTTTTCCCATCTCTTCAATCAAATTAACTTTTAGCCTTTCCTCCTCGTCCTTTGGGTTCCAATCCTTCAAAAATTCTAGGGTTGGGATTCTTTTATCTAGGGCTACATCCTTGAAATCCTTACTATCCATAACTCTAGAAATAGCAAGAGGCTCAATGGGGGCAACAACCAATCCACTAGAAGGAGCATCCTTCTCTAGGGGGACAACTTTCGCTTGGATAGGGGCTTCCCTAAAAGGGAAAATAAGAGAGACATCCCTAGAGATCTTAGGCACCTGCTCAGTAAAAGATTGCAAGACATCGTTGGGCACCTCAATAGACCTTTTACTACAAGAATCAATAAGGTGACCAAATTTCTTGCAAAGCTAGCAAAATTTTTGAGCATTTTCATATTCAAGGGGTTGGGGCCAGTTTCCAAATTTTAACTTCAGAAGAAAAAAGGTTTGCATAATCGTGTTAACAACATCACTAATACAAATATGGGCATAAACTAGTCTTGACTTTTCTTGCGTTATCTTTCCAATCGCTAAGAGGCTACCAAAAGAGTTAGAAATCCCTTTTAGGATACCCATCTCCCAAAACTCAAGGGGTAACCTAGGGAGGCAAACCCAAGTAGGATCTGTAGCCCATAGGTCTACAGAAGAGTCAAAGTTCAATTTTTTTTTGCACAAAGAGAGGAAGTTCTTGAAGCTAGCATCAAAGGCCTAGGGTCCACCCATTAGCACTTTTAACATGTCTTCATAAACCACAAAGGAGAAAAAGGAAAATACCTTTGGGAATAGCATTGATAATGACACTACCTTTTAGTTTCCAAACCAAAGCAACCCAAAGACGTACCTGCTCAATATTTGGTTGATAGGCCAAAAACTTATCAACTAATGCCAAATTGAGGCTATCCATTGCCTTCATCATCAAAGCTTCTAAGACACCAACTTCCCAGCCAATGATATAGCAAGAAGCAGACTTTGAAAACCTTTTTCCCATTGCTGGCCAGCTGATACCTACGAAATTTTCCACAAAAGAGATTGATTCTTATTTAGAGAAGAAATATTCTAACCCAAGAGTCAGAGATAGATGCGACTTTCTAGAAGTACCCCCAGTCCTTCCCCTAGGAGAAAGGACAAAGGTATGAGGAGGGGAACCAACATGGGGAACAACAACATTGGAAGCTGCCAAAGTAGACACAACACTAGACAAATGGACAACATTCCTAGAATGGGGAGCCTTCCTAGGCCCCTCGCCCAACCAGCCCATGAGGTAGTCAAATTAGAGTAGGAACGAAAGGATTCAAAATAGCAAGAGCGAGAAAGTTGCAAAGTGAGAGTCGAGTGGGTGGCACAATTATGATGTTACTTTGTATGTTGTATGTAACACTAGGATAAATATTTTATGTGGGTTGTATATTGGAAAAATAATTAATATTAAGAAAACTTAATACCAAAAATTAAATTAGGGGCCCATGGTTGTGTAAGTTCATGGCATTAGACACATGGTTTATGTAATACAACGTGGTGGTTTTATGAAAGCTCATTTCTATAAAAGCAAGAACATCATGTTGGCTATCACAACCTTTGTATTTTGGATAAGGTTGATTGAACATATTTTCTAAGTTTCATTAGAAATCATGGATTGGGATGTGTGGTTAGATGATTCTCATTTTCTTACTCAAATGAAGTACAATTAGGGAGCTTGATGTTTCATAAGGCTTGTATGGAGACTCTAAAAGTGTATTGTAATATTTATTCATAATATAATGCATTGAGTGTATGAGTACTTTTGGAGGTTTGTTTTCCCCTCATTACGATATTCTTAGGGTACATCTTGTGTCATCTTGATTGTATGGTTTTATATTATTTTGCATTGTGTATTATATGAATAATTGTTTGCATATTTTTCTCTGATGGGGTTATGTGGATATAGTTTATTATGGCTGCAAATTTCCTTTCAAAGTAATTAGTTTTGTATGAATTATATTTTAGTAATAAATCCACCTTATTTCTTATGTTGGGTTTCCCCATTCACATTTGAGTTTTCTAAAGTGGCAATACCATTTTATCGCGTTGGTCTATATCTTGGATTTTATAAAGTGATGTTTTATAACAATCATCCTCCACTTCTTCCCCCCATACATTTTTCTACCTTTTTATATTCCAAATGTCTACATTTTTCCCTCATTCTTCTTGCTTGCTTTTATATTTCACTAAAATAGAGCATATAATAAGTCCTTTTCAATTATCCATCTCAAACTCTCATTACATATATTTCACAAAATATCTTTGCATTATATTTTTAAGTTTGTTGCAACTAGTAACCCTTCAAAACTAAATTGATCTTATTGAAATCGATAAGGTCAATGATACAAGAAGTGGTAAAGTTGAAAATTTAGGTTAATACAACAATGTACACCTTGAATCATTGACCTTATCAATTCTAACATGATAATGCATCAATAATTTAATTGAATAATCACTAATATTATTAGGTCTTGATAACACCAAAATTTTGAGAATATGTGTATTTAGGCACAAATATTCTTATATTTTTTATATTGCCACAAGCTAGTAACATCTACAATTCAAGCGAGTCACACACAATATCAAGTTGTGATAAGATCATAAATCTAAGAATATTAGAAACCAATCTAGTTTTATCGAACCAACTTGAGTACAAATATTCTCAAGTTACTAACATTATCAATTTGTGATAAGACCATAAATTTGAGTAGCTAGAACTAAAAAAATAGTTTTTGAAACCTACCTTTTATAAAAGTAGTATGGGGATTTGATCAAACCCACTCGATTGAAATTTCCTATGTGGCACTCTAGTGCTAGCCTTTTCATACTCTATAATGTTATAATTTAATTTTTTTAAATAGTCAACTTCACTTTGTGCACATTGAGGTCATATAAAACCACTTGGAGAAAATATTGTGTATGTAGCCCTCAAAATTAGCTTTCCAAAAATAAAATGTATAATTTTTTATTTATTTTATAAGCGAGATACTTCCATCATAGAAAATACCTCCATTTGAGACAATGGAAAATAACGAATTAGATCCAAAAAATTACAAAATTTGCACTACTCTTTACACCATTTCCTCAATTCAACAAAAAAGTAATAATTTGGATAGAGGCAAAGAGAAATATGTTATAGTAATATGTAGGTCTAAATTTATATTATTACATTTAAAAAATTAAAAATAAATAAAATATTTAATAAAATTTATTTTCAGAGCATTATTTACTTTTGTATTTAGTTTATTACTATATTTATTTATATACATCTAGGTAGGATAAGCTCAATTTTTTAGTTGTGCCAATTATTTATGCACCCATATCATATGCACATTATTTGCACTTATCTAATTGATGAGTCAATTAGTTACATGCCCATGTCTTGTGCACTTGATTTCCACTTATCTAGACCTAGTTCAATTACACTCCTATCACTAGTTAGCTCTAGTCATGTCTATATTTACTTAGTTCCATCTATTATGGGTGTTGAGCCTTAGTTTTACCACCTTTTATGTATTTCCTTGCTCTATATAAGCATCGGGTCTATTTTCATTTTGATACTTCCTTTTGTTTTTTATTCGTAAGCTTGTAATCATATTATTAATATAGTAAACAAATTACATTATATGGCTGCCAATGCAACCCGGATGCATTTGCATGCATAGTTCAACATATACAATTGTGGGGTTGCCACAACACACATGCAATTTTCCTCAATATTTTGGTACTTCCTTTTATTTCTTGAAGAGAACATAGTTTATTCTATCATATTATTTTTCTACGTTAATGTGTTTTCCTTTACCATTAATATTCTTGCGTGAATATTCTTACAACTACCACAAAATATCTTCACGCTTAGGTATTAATGTTAATGATCTAATTCCAAAAATATTGGAAATGCTTTATTTCTAGTAACACAATTTTAATCACTATTAAATAATAGTTTTTATGAACTAACTGAAACTATAAAAAATATATTTTTAATTTTGAAAAAATTATAAATTGAATCAACAAAGAAAATGGCACAAGTCACTAGTTTACATCATTTTTAAATTCTTAACAATTTATTTGGTATGATTAGTAGAATGTGTTGAATGCTAAAAAATATTTGTTATAGTCCAATACAGCTAAAAAGTAGAATACACTATTTTTCTCACTTATTGAATAATTATAGTTTAAAAACATATACTTGATAAAACTAATATTGTAATTGGATGCTAGTATAGAATTCAAATTGAGCTTACTTAAAATATTAAAATTAAGCTAAAATGAATAGTAAAATTTTATGGATTTAAACTTTAAATTCAATCTATGATCTTACAAAATTGAATGGTTTGATTTATTTTTAATGGATTATGTTCTGACATGTCTCTATGGTGATGATATATTATTCATATATTTGAGCATTTACACATGCTAATGGTTTGTAACTTCAATGTTCACAAATTGATTGTATGTGCAGGTGTGTGAATAGTGTAAGGTAATATTTATTAGGTTGTGTTATGATTTCCATTATGAGATTTAATGTTAACATTGAGTGTGCAAGTGCATTATAGGATAGACCAATGGAAGGCACTAGAGAATTGTCAAGCATCCCTACCATCTCACTACACACTATTGAAAAATAAGATTTTGATTGTGTTATATTAGTTACACCAAACCATCTTGGTTTCAAGACCTAATTATTCATCATATCACATTAATATTTATGTTTCCCTTTTATGTGGTGAATAAATTTAAGTGATTTAAAATTGATTTATTTGGTGAAACTCGTATTTGGATTTTTGAACAATTTTAAAAATCTTGTAAAATGATTTTTAAAACTTTCGAGGTCACATTTGAGCCACTACACCTACTACCTTAGGTTAAGATAGTTTTAAAAGGTTGTCAAAATGTTTTTAGAGATTTTGTCTATAGTGGAAGCCCTCAAAAAGAAAATATCATAGATTTTGTCTATAATGGAAGCCCTCAAAAAGAAAATTTCATTTATTGGGCATGGTTAGCTAATTTGGATTCACATAGGGGTTTAGTCATTTACTATTTTGTAAGAGGGATGAGTGAGTGAGTTGAAAATTTTCCATCTAGCTCTATCCATTATATGGATGGGACTAACGTGACACAAAATTTATAAACTTCCATGGCTTGGGAATGGGTTATGTAAATTAAAAAATAATTGATAGTAAATTGAGGATTATGGATGATTTAAAGATTAGAGATGAAAGAAATAATCTATTTTAAACTATTTTCACAAGTTAGAGTTTCCTAGGAGGTGGGCTCCCACATTCTTTATTATTTGTATTGGGTGTAATGATGCATGTTTAGTAAAAGAGAAATTATATTTGGTTGTTTTAATTGCTTAAATGTGAATAGGATCGTGCTTATCCCTTTTGCATCTTGTGTTTCTTTAAAGGAGAGGTCTAACAGTGGATTTTTTTTTAATTTAGGAAACTATGTAATTTTTAAGGTTTATGAAGCATTGTTGTTACTTTATTTTGATTTAAAGCCTTTTAGGTGCTGCCTTATGGGTTGATAATCTAGACATGTATGGATTTTAATTTAGGTGAGGGAAATATTGGAGAGCATGTGAATTCTTGAATACTTATATATTGGAGAGATAAATGGTGTTTCTTATGAGAAAATAAATTTGAAAATGTAAAAATTATGTAATTTTTATTTTTTCATAGCTTGTGGAGTTATAGTTTTTTGTATAGAGGCTATAAGTTTCTTGAGTACGATGGATTTTAATTATGGATTTAATTTTTTTGTTCAATATTTTATATATCATATCATGGCTTTCTACACAACCCATTATCTACTACACCACTAGACTATAACTTGTCAAGCTTTAGACCTTGACATTTAGTAATAGACATATTCTAACTACAAGTTATGAGAATCTAACAATTAAGGGTTATGGAAACCTATGGTCTTCCTAAATAATAGACCATAGGTTTTATAAAATCCAATAGTTTTTATATTGCTATACTATACATTTTTTCTAAAAAACCCTCACACTTATATTTTAACTTGGATTCATATTTTTATAGTTTTCCTACCATTTTTATAATGTGTAAAACATAATAAAGACTAACTTAAGTACACTCCTTTTCAAATTTAGGAGAAAAATAATTTTTTTAAAATTCCATTAACATGTTTCCACAATACTCAAAATGCAAAAAATAAACCAAAACTATTGTTGTCTTCCCAATTAACCCTTTTGATATATACACATTCACCCACATTTCAATGAATTTCCATGGCTACGTTAAGGGGGTTTCAAAATCTTCATCTTCTTTAATTAAGAACATCATAGTTTACATCATGAATCATACACATAATTTCATTCCCAAAGTTACAAGCATTTACATGTAAATGAGAATTTTTCAAAAAATAAACTCCAAGCTCTTAAAAATTAAACATGGTCAATGGAAGATAGCCACCTCCTAATGATTTGATGTCCTCAACAATTGGCCCTCTGTCTAGGATTATTTTTTAAGGATCCAACACTCAACACAAGTTAATATTATCAAATACTTAACCATAAAAGTTTCAAACACTCAAATGAGGTGAATTATCATGTAAAAATACAACCAATGGTTCTCATGGAGTGGGGGGAGGGAAGATGGGTAATTTCATTGGAGATCATGGATTGGCAAGGGACTTTACTACCCAATAGAAACATAGAATCAAATGTACGTACGTATGTATGCATGTGTATGTGTGTGTATGCTTCCTTTTAAAAAAATTATTTAGAAGATATAATTTTCATGATTCTACACTACCATTGGGTAGTAAGTCCTTTGCCAATCTAGGATCTCCAATAAAATTAACCCTATTCTCCACCTTGGGAGAACCATTGATAGGATTATTTTGATCATTTTCATAATTTGAGTATTTAAAAAATATATGGCTATGTTATTGATATTGATTTATGTTGTGATTTTTGGATCCCTAGATAATCCTTCTAGCTAGAGGGTCGATGGTTGAGGACATCACATCATTAAGAGATGGATATCTCCCATTGGCTATAACATAACTACAAGGGAATATTTGACCAATGACTCTAACATCTCACACCTCTGATTATAGTGATCTTTTATGAAGATCATAATTCATGTGGGGCTCATCTATCATAACAAAGTTTGTCTACTCCCTTTTCTAAAACTTATAATTGGAAAAGGTGCAATAAGTGAGCTCAAATAAATTTGTAACTACCACCATAATGCTCCACCTCATTCATTAATTCCACTATAATTAATATTCCAAGTCAACAAGGAGAATCAATAATAAAATAATAATCTCTCAATAATATAGGCATCCAAATACATATTTCAAAATTATTGGAGATGTAATATTAGTACATTAGGATTGTAATTAAATATCACACTTTCCTAACATTCTCCCACTTTATATTATACATTTAAATGAAATTCATAGGAGCCATAAATAAATCAAGCATAAGATTCAAGGCTCATGGTCTTCTTGCACTAAGAGAACTTCCCTATTCTCACTTGTTTTATGAGGTAATATGAAACATTATCTTGAGTGTCAACTTTTTACAACATGATCTTACCATTCTCTTCCATCTCATGTAGAAAATGATATTCAATATTAACATGCTTAGATTATCACAGAACATGGGATTCTTAGTCAAAATAATAACACTCTAACTATCATAATCAAATCTAACCACCCTACACTCAAAATCAATACTTTAACACAATATGTGTAACCATGCTATCTCCTTCTATGGTTGGAATTTATATACATTAGTTCTATAGTGGAATAAAAATGATGGGCTTACACTTTCTCATCTAACTCATTACATCGCCAAACAAAGAGAAATATATCCACTAATGACCCTTCCACTATCCAAGTTACCTACCTAATCTACATCCATAAAAACATATGTGTCCAATGTCTTATCTACATCATCATTATTGTGATAACACAAATAATAATTAAAAATACTTAAAAATTATTTAAACACATTCTTTACATAATTCTAATGCTCCTTACTAGGTTTAGACATAAACCTAATAAAAAACCCCATTACTCATGCAATATTCAATCTAGTACAAACCATTGTATACACCAGGCTACCAACAATAGTAGCATAAATAACATTAAATATAGAAGCCAAATATGCTACTTCGATGGTAGAAAAATAAACCATGGGCTTCCTCTTGCTCATAAATTCATTGTACTACCAAAAAAAGAACACATAGCCACTAGTGTGTTGGGAAAAGGTGTGTTGTTCACCTTACATAATGTTAATGTATAAATTAATATTATTTTTGGTACACCTAGGGGATCTAAAGATGTGTGCATCACATCGATTAGAAATTTTTGGGGCCACTTTATGTGTTGGATGTAACATGGATAAATATTTAATGTGGGTTTGTACATTGGAAAATATTTAACATTGGAAAAAACTTAGCACTAAAAATTAAATAGGGGGATATCGTTTGGTGATCTCATGGTATTAATCATAATGGTTATGCAATACCACTAGATCATTTTTTGCATTCTTATTTCTATAAAAGAAAGCACATGAGTAGTTGTTGGGGTTAACTTGTTTGAGGTTGGCTAGTTGGCCAGTTTGAGCATCTCTTATAAGTTGCATATATAAGGAGAGGAAACATGGATTCGGATGTGTGGTTACATGATTCTCATTTTCTTGTTCACATGGAGTGTATGTAGAGATCTTGATTATTTAGAGGTATTCATGGATATTGTAAAGATGTATTGTAATATTTATTCATGAAATAATACATTTAGTGTGGATTATTTTGGAGGATGGAATTTTTCCTTTTAAGATTTTTTTCAAGATACATCTTGTGTCATCTTTGTTATTGTAAATAGAGTCAGTATCATACCTAGTTAGCTAATCGCCTTTATATGATTGGCCTATTCACAACTAGCTTAAGTTTACTTAGGTTTCTTTTTCTTTCTTCTCACTTCATATAGTTGAGACATGTGTCCTCATGGCTTGAGACACCTACTGACACTTGCTCACACACTTGACAAGTGAGCTCAAAAGTGTACCATCTTTGGAGGGGTAGTCAAAGTTTCACTGCTACCTTCTCACCTCCTCATCCTTGCCTATATATGTAATACTTAATCAATGTATTATATAACACTCTTCATTGTATATTAATAGACATACTATTGTGCTTATTTTGTTCACTTGTGGAAGTTTGATCCATGTTCTTGATCTTGGAATTCTCCAACATGGTATCAGAGCCATGAGAGCATGTTTCTTCCCACATTGAGTTGACTCCCTCACATATGCCTATCAACTAAGTTTCGTAGAGCCAAATGAGCACTATCATTGTTTCTAAAGGCTCAAAAAATGAAAAATACCTTTTGTTTTGTCAATTTCAATCATTTTCAGTTTTTGCAATTTTTTGGGCCTTTATGCCTATTTTACGAAAAAGTAAAAAATAAAAAAAATAGCAGAGGGAAAATATAACCTTCTACCCATCTACCCATCTACCCCATTAGGTATAAAAAAAATTCTTTGCAAAATTTTGGCCATTTTGGCCTATTTGCAAGAGATTCAACCTCTTGTGCGGGGATCTATTTTGCAATGAAATATGTTTGTAGGTGTTTCATCATTGTTGCAGGTCATTGTTGTATTCTTGTCATGGTTTGGAGGTTTCACCCACAATATACTCTCCACCCTCAAACTCATCGACCAAGCATTGGGAGTTTCCATTACTCCCTGGCATGGCATAGAGTTTTTTTTAGGGTGTGAGCTCTCTCTTGAAGGTTGATCTTTATTAGATTGGCAGCTTTGCAATATTTATAGAGACATATGCGATGATATAAAGTGCCTCCACTCCCCTCTCACGCCTCCATGCATCTGTATCAACCTCCTTTTTGTCTTCTATGCAACTTTTAAAGCTCCTTTATCTGCATTTGGGTTAATGAAATTGTTCCAACCTAGAAACACCAATAAAATCCAATCTAAGGAGGGTGACAAACCAAATCTTTGATGCATAGAAGGTTGAATTCATCATATAGTTCATGGAATTTTGGGTCTATATTTTGATAAACCTCCATCCATTTCTATTTGAAAATATTCACTTGGCATATATGTTCCAGATTAAGGTCATCGACCAAGCCATAGATCAGCTTGTTCACACCCTCTACAACTCAAGTGGACCTTTCTGATTGTGGGGCCTTTCCACACCTATGTTACCAAAAACTAGAAATAGAAATCACAATGACAACAACAACGAGATGAGAAATGATATTTTTAGAGGTTGAGTATAAGAAATGGATTGTATATATAATAAAAATTTAGATTTATTATAAAAATTTATTCCATATAAATAAATATAGATACAAATTTAAAAAATTGACATAAAAACAAAATTCATATATATAATAATTTTTTAAATTAATTTTAAAAAGTAAAAAATTATAAAATAATTATTTATATGTTAACTTTAATTATAAATTATAATTTATAATAAAACTAAAAATAAAAAGCTTGAAAAAATATCATTAAATAAAAAAATAGAAAAATTTAAAATAAAATAAAATAAAATACTAAGATTACAAATAGTTTTGAAAAAATATAAGTGCAACTTAAGGAGTTTCAAAAAATAAATGATATTAACCACAACTTTGGCAATCATCGGATTGAATAAACATAACAAGATGTCCTTTTTTCAAAATGCTTGACAAAGAGATTTGTGTCCCTCCCAAGCTATTTTACAATATCCTCGAACAAAGTAAACTCCTAATAAACCTCTCAAACAAAGAGAAAAGGTGGAAAAAATGATGCAGGAGCATCCCTGGTTGTAAAGCAATCCTATATCAACCAAGAAAAAAACCATTTATTTTCATGCATTTCATTCTATAGTTGTTTCAACGGTTTATTTTGTATTTCACCATATTGTCATTTCTTAGCTTGTGGAGTAGGATATAGCATCTGCACGAGGTCATCTACATCATATCTATATTTTAGGAGATTTGCATTCATTTGCAAAAAGTTATCACTCTCATAATTTCACTATCAATTCGCAGTCAAAGCATTTGGGGCTAACTTGGTCCAGAATTTTTGTGTGAACCTATTATGAAGTATGTGGAGCTTAATGGAACATCATACAAGCATTTTGAGTCCAAGGGGATCTTTCTTGGAGATCTACAATACATTTCATCTCACAAAGAATTATCTTTCATGTTTTAAGGCCAACCTACACAATTGATCATTCATCGGGGTATGCGAGCCCTTGAGGTCGACGTAGACCATTATTGGAGCTGGAGAATCATATTTAAGATCATTTATAATTCATTTTGAAGCAAGTAATTAGGATCATTTATTGAATAAGTCCTTTGTACCAATTGTAATATTGTAATGCCCTTGTAGTAGGCCTGTGAGCCCTAGTTGTTCTGCATATAAGGCATATGAGGCATGTAAAACTACAAGTTTTTCAATCAATAAATATATTTGTTTTCTGAATAATTCTTTTATTTTTTCCAATATGTTGACTCTAAGTTGCATGGTTGGATAGTTCTTTCTAGACCATCCATTTGTGATTGCACCAAGTGGTATTAGAGTGAGTTTGTGAGTCTTGACGACATTCCTTGTGGTGAATAGATCATTGACTTGAGGCATACTGCATGTGTTTTCAACTGATCACCGATTGTGAGGTATTTGAAAAACTTGTAGCCATATCATTGAATTGAGGCAGTTGCACCAGATCCAAGGGGAGAGATGTCACCAAGGAGAGTGCCTACTATGGCCAATACTGCTGGAAGAATGGATGAAATGCTAGAGATGATT